>JAJIBD010021560.1:0-67635 GCA_021461705.1 Cryptotis parvus
CTCCATGGGCGCCGCCATTTTCCACATTGGACTTCCCTCTCATCAGAACTCCACCCAGCCGACCAGCCCATCACAGCCCGGATCATCGACACCCACCCTGGAGCAGTTTCTTCCTCAATCCGGCCCAGGTATGCTGGCCCAGAGACTCCCAGACATGGGGCAGAGCGGTTCCTTGCTCTCCCTGTGCCCAGCCGTTCATGAGGCAGTCGGGAGGCATGGTGGGTTCCAGCCTTGGCCCACCACCCGGCAGAACCTCACAACAAGCCAGGCGACCCCCCACCCACTCCATGGGCGCCGCCATTTTCCACATTGGACTTCCCTCTCATCAGAACTCCACCCAGCCGACCAGCCCATCACAGCCCGGATCATCGACACCCACCCTGGAGCAGTTTCTTCCTCAATCCGGCCCAGGTATGCTGGCCCAGGAACTCCCAGACATGGGGCAGAGCGGTTCCTTGCTCTCCCTGTGCCCAGCCGTTCATGAGGCAGTCCGGAGGCATGGTGGGTTCCAGCCTTGGCCCACCACCCCGGCAGAACCTCACAACAAGCCAGGCGACCCCCACCCACTCCATGGGCGCCGCCATTTTCCACATTGGACTTCCCTCTCATCAGAACTCCACCCAGCCGACCAGCCCATCACAGCCCGGATCATCGACACCCACCCTGGAGCAGTTTCTTCCTCAATCCGGCCCAGGTATGCTGGCCCAGAGACTCCCAGACATGGGGCAGAGCGGTTCCTTGCTCTCCCTGTGCCCAGCCGTTCATGAGGCAGTCGGGAGGCATGGTGGGTTCCAGCCTTGGCCCACCACCCCGGCAGAACCTCACAACAAGCCAGGCGACCCCCCCACCCACTCCATGGGCGCCGCCATTTTCCACATTGGACTTCCCTCTCATCAGAACTCCACCCAGCCGACCAGCCCATCACAGCCCGGATCACCGACACCCACCCTGGAGCAGTTTCTTTCCTCAATCCGGCCCAGGTATGCTGGCCCAGAGACTCCCAGACATGGGGCAGAGCGGTTCCTTGCTCTCCCTGTGCCCAGCCGTTCATGAGGCAGTCCGGAGGCATGGTGGGTTCCAGCCTTGGCCCACCACCCCGGCAGAACCTCACAACAAGCCAGGCGACCCCCCACCCACTCCATGGGCGCCGCCATTTTCCACATTGGACTTCCCTCTCATCAGAACTCCACCCAGCCGACCAGCCCATCACAGCCCGGATCATCGACACCCACCCTGGAGCAGTTTCTTCCTCAATCCGGCCCAGGTATGCTGGCCCAGAGACTCCCAGACATGGGGCAGAGCGGTTCCTTGCTCTCCCTGTGCCCAGCCGTTCATGAGGCAGTCGGGAGGCATGGTGGGTTCCAGCCTTGGCCCCACCACCCCGGCAGAACCTCACAACAAGCCAGACGACCCCCACCCACTCCATGGGCGCCGCCATTTTCCACATTGGACTTCCCTCTCATCAGAACTCCACCCAGCCGACCAGCCCATCACAGCCCGGATCATCGACACCCACCCTGGAGCAGTTTCTTCCTCAATCCGGCCCAGGTATGCTGGCCCAGAGACTCCCAGACATGGGGCAGAGCGGTTCCTTGCTCTCCCTGTGCCCAGCCGTTCATGAGGCAGTCGGAGGCATGGTGGGTTCCAGCCTTGGCCCACCACCCGGCAGAACCTCACAACAAGCCAGGCGACCCCCCACCCACTCCATGGGCGCCGCCATTTTCCACATTGGACTTCCCTCTCATCAGAACTCCACCCAGCCGACCAGCCCATCACAGCCCGGATCATCGACACCCACCCTGGAGCAGTTTCTTCCTCAATCCGGCCCAGGTATGCTGGCCCAGAGACTCCCAGACATGGGGCAGAGCGGTTCCTTGCTCTCCCTGTGCCCAGCCGTTCATGAGGCAGTCGGAGGCATGGTGGGTTCCAGCCTTAGCCCACCACCCGGCAGAACCTCACAACAAGCCAGGCGACCCCCCCACCCACTCCATGGGCGCCGCCATTTTCCACATTGGACTTCCCTCTCATCAGAACTCCACCCAGCCGACCAGCCCATCACAGCCCGGATCATCGACACCCACCCTGGAGCAGTTTCTTCCTCAATCCGGCCCAGGTATGCTGGCCCAGAGACTCCCAGACATGGGGCAGAGCGGTTCCTTGCTCTCCCTGTGCCCAGCCGTTCATGAGGCAGTCCGGAGGCATGGTGGGTTCCAGCCTTGGCCCACCACCCCGGCAGAACCTCACAACAAGCCAGGCGACCCCCCCCCCACTCCATGGGCGCCGCCATTTTCCACATTGGACTTCCCTCTCATCAGAACTCCACCCAGCCGACCAGCCCATCACAGCCCGGATCACCGACACCCACCCTGGAGCAGTTTCTTCCTCAATCCGGCCCAGGTATGCTGGCCCAGAGACTCCCAGACATGGGGCAGAGCGGTTCCTTGCTCTCCCTGTGCCCAGCCGTTCATGAGGCAGTCCGGAGGCATGGTGGGTTCCAGCCTTGGCCCACCACCCGGCAGAACCTCACAACAAGCCAGGCGACCCCCACCCACTCCATGGGCGCCGCCATTTTCCACATTGGACTTCCCTCTCATCAGAACTCCACCCAGCCGACCAGCCCATCACAGCCCGGATCATCGACACCCACCCTGGAGCAGTTTCTTCCTCAATCCGGCCCAGGTATGCTGGCCCAGAGACTCCCAGACATGGGGCAGAGCGGTTCCTTGCTCTCCCTGTGCCCAGCCGTTCATGAGGCAGTCCGGAGGCATGGTGGGTTCCAGCCTTGGCCCACCACCCCGGCAGAACCTCACAACAAGCCAGGCGACCCCCACCCACTCCATGGGCGCCGCCATTTTCCACATTGGACTTCCCTCTCATCAGAACTCCACCCAGCCGACCAGCCCATCACAGCCCGGATCATCGACACCCACCCTGGAGCAGTTTCTTCCTCAATCCGGCCCAGGTATGCTGGCCCAGAGACTCCCAGACATGGGGCAGAGCGGTTCCTTGCTCTCCCTGTGCCCAGCCGTTCATGAGGCAGTCCGGAGGCATGGTGGGTTCCAGCCTTGGCCCACCACCCGGCAGAACCTCACAACAAGCCAGGCGACCCCCACCCACTCCATGGGCGCCGCCATTTTCCACATTGGACTTCCCCTCTCATCAGAACTCCACCCAGCCGACCAGCCCATCACAGCCCGGATCATCGACACCCACCCTGGAGCAGTTTCTTCCCTCAATCCGGCCCAGGTATGCTGGCCCAGAGACTCCCAGACATGGGGCAGAGCGGTTCCTTGCTCTCCCTGTGCCCAGCCGTTCATGAGGCAGTCGGGAGGCATGGTGGGTTCCAGCCTTGGCCCACCACCCGGCAGAACCTCACAACAAGCCAGGCGACCCCCCCACCCACTCCATGGGCGCCGCCATTTTCCACATTGGACTTCCCTCTCATCAGAACTCCACCCAGCCGACCAGCCCATCACAGCCCGGATCATCGACACCCACCCTGGAGCAGTTTCTTCCTCAATCCGGCCCAGGTATGCTGGCCCAGAGACTCCCAGACATGGGGCAGAGCGGTTCCTTGCTCTCCCTGTGCCCAGCCGTTCATGAGGCAGTCGGGAGGCATGGTGGGTTCCAGCCTTGGCCCACCACCCGGCAGAACCTCACAACAAGCCAGGCGACCCCCCACCCACTCCATGGGCGCCGCCATTTTCCACATTGGACTTCCCTCTCATCAGAACTCCACCCAGCCGACCAGCCCATCACAGCCCGGATCATCGACACCCACCCTGGAGCAGTTTCTTCCTCAATCCGGCCCAGGTATGCTGGCCCAGAGACTCCCAGACATGGGGCAGAGCGGTTCCTTGCTCTCCCTGTGCCCAGCCGTTCATGAGGCAGTCCGGAGGCATGGTGGGTTCCAGCCTTGGCCCACCACCCGGCAGAACCTCACAACAAGCCAGGCGACCCCCACCCACTCCATGGGGCGCCGCCATTTTCCACATTGGACTTCCCTCTCATCAGAACTCCACCCAGCCGACCAGCCCATCACAGCCCGGATCATCGACACCCACCCTGGAGCAGTTTCTTCCTCAATCCGGCCCAGGTATGCTGGCCCAGAGACTCCCAGACATGGGGCAGAGCGGTTCCTTGCTCTCCCTGTGCCCAGCCGTTCATGAGGCAGTCGGAGGCATGGTGGGTTCCAGCCTTGGCCCACCACCCCGGCAGAACCTCACAACAAGCCAGGCGACCCCCACCCACTCCATGGGCGCCGCCATTTTCCACATTGGACTTCCCTCTCATCAGAACTCCACCCAGCCGACCAGCCCATCACAGCCCGGATCATCGACACCCACCCTGGAGCAGTTTCTTCCTCAATCCGGCCCAGGTATGCTGGCCCAGAGACTCCCAGACATGGGGCAGAGCGGTTCCCTTGCTCTCCCTGTGCCCAGCCGTTCATGAGGCAGTCCGGAGGCATGGTGGGTTCCAGCCTTGGCCCACCACCCGGCAGAACCTCACAACAAGCCAGGCGACCCCCCACCCACTCCATGGGCGCCGCCATTTTCCACATTGGACTTCCCTCTCATCAGAACTCCACCCAGCCGACCAGCCCATCACAGCCCGGATCATCGACACCCACCCTGGAGCAGTTTCTTCCTCAATCCGGCCCAGGTATGCTGGCCCAGAGACTCCCAGACATGGGGCAGAGCGGTTCCTTGCTCTCCCTGTGCCCAGCCGTTCATGAGGCAGTCGGAGGCATGGTGGGTTCCAGCCTTGGCCCACCACCCGGCAGAACCTCACAACAAGCCAGGCGACCCCCCACCCACTCCATGGGCGCCGCCATTTTCCACATTGGACTTCCCTCTCATCAGAACTCCACCCAGCCGACCAGCCCATCACAGCCCGGATCATCGACACCCACCCTGGAGCAGTTTCTTCCTCAATCCGGCCCAGGTATGCTGGCCCAGAGACTCCCAGACATGGGGCAGAGCGGTTCCTTGCTCTCCCTGTGCCCAGCCGTTCATGAGGCAGTCCGGAGGCATGGTGGGTTCCAGCCTTGGCCCACCACCCGGCAGAACCTCACAACAAGCCAGGCGACCCCCACCCACTCCATGGGCGCCGCCATTTTCCACATTGGACTTCCCTCTCATCAGAACTCCACCCAGCCGACCAGCCCATCACAGCCCGGATCATCGACACCCACCCTGGAGCAGTTTCTTCCTCAATCCGGCCCAGGTATGCTGGCCCAGAGACTCCCAGACATGGGGCAGAGCGGTTCCTTGCTCTCCCTGTGCCCAGCCGTTCATGAGGCAGTCCGGGAGGCATGGTGGGTTCCAGCCTTGGCCCACCACCCCGGCAGAACCTCACAACAAGCCAGGCGACCCCCCACCCACTCCATGGGCGCCGCCATTTTCCACATTGGACTTCCCTCTCATCAGAACTCCACCCAGCCGACCAGCCCATCACAGCCCGGATCATCGACACCCACCCTGGAGCAGTTTCTTCCTCAATCCGGCCCAGGTATGCTGGCCCAGAGACTCCCAGACATGGGGCAGAGCGGTTCCTTGCTCTCCCTGTGCCCAGCCGTTCATGAGGCAGTCGGGAGGCATGGTGGGTTCCAGCCTTGGCCCACCACCCCGGCAGAACCTCACAACAAGCCAGGCGACCCCCACCCACTCCATGGGCGCCGCCATTTTCCACATTGGACTTCCCTCTCATCAGAACTCCACCCAGCCGACCAGCCCATCACAGCCCGGATCATCGACACCCACCCTGGAGCAGTTTCTTCCTCAATCCGGCCCAGGTATGCTGGCCCAGAGACTCCCAGACATGGGGCAGAGCGGTTCCTTGCTCTCCCTGTGCCCAGCCGTTCATGAGGCAGTCCGGAGGCATGGTGGGTTCCAGCCTTGGCCCACCACCCCGGCAGAACCTCACAACAAGCCAGAGCGACCCCCCCACCCACTCCATGGGCGCCGCCATTTTCCACATTGGACTTCCCCTCTCATCAGAACTCCACCCAGCCGACCAGCCCATCACAGCCCGGATCATCGACACCCACCCTGGAGCAGTTTCTTCCTCAATCCGGCCCAGGTATGCTG
Organism: Cryptotis parvus; assembly: GCA_021461705.1. Classification (NCBI taxonomy): domain Eukaryota; kingdom Metazoa; phylum Chordata; class Mammalia; order Eulipotyphla; family Soricidae; genus Cryptotis; species Cryptotis parvus. Next base: position 6,090 of record JAJIBD010021560.1, read on the forward strand.
GCCCAGAGACTCCCAGACATGGGGCAGAGCGGTTCCTTGCTCTCCCTGTGCCCAGCCGTTCATGAGGCAGTCCGGAGGCATGGTGGGTTCCAGCCTTGGCCCACCACCCCCGGCAGAACCTCACAACAAGCCAGGCGACCCCCCCACCCACTCCATGGGCGCCGCCATTTTCCACATTGGACTTCCCTCTCATCAGAACTCCACCCAGCCGACCAGCCCATCACAGCCCGGATCATCCGACACCCACCCTGGAGCAGTTTCTTCCTCAATCCGGCCCAGGTATGCTGGCCCAGAGACTCCCAGACATGGGGCAGAGCGGTTCCTTGCTCTCCCTGTGCCCAGCCGTTCATGAGGCAGTCCGGAGGCATGGTGGGTTCCAGCCTTGGCCCACCACCCCGGCAGAACCTCACAACAAGCCAGGCGACCCCCACCCACTCCATGGGCGCCGCCATTTTCCACATTGGACTTCCCTCTCATCAGAACTCCACCCAGCCGACCAGCCCATCACAGCCCGGATCATCGACACCCACCCTGGAGCAGTTTCTTCCTCAATCCGGCCCAGGTATGCTGGCCCAGAGACTCCCAGACATGGGGCAGAGCGGTTCCTTGCTCTCCCTGTGCCCAGCCGTTCATGAGGCAGTCGGAGGCATGGTGGGTTCCAGCCTTGGCCCACCACCCCGGCAGAACCTCACAACAAGCCAGGCGACCCCCACCCACTCCATGGGCGCCGCCATTTTCCACATTGGACTTCCCTCTCATCAGAACTCCACCCAGCCGACCAGCCCATCACAGCCCGGATCATCGACACCCACCCTGGAGCAGTTTCTTCCTCAATCCGGCCCAGGTATGCTGGCCCAGAGACTCCCAGACATGGGGCAGAGCGGTTCCTTGCTCTCCCTGTGCCCAGCCGTTCATGAGGCAGTCCGGAGGCATGGTGGGTTCCAGCCTTGGCCCACCACCCGGCAGAACCTCACAACAAGCCAGACGACCCCCACCCACTCCATGGGCGCCGCCATTTTCCACATTGGACTTCCCTCTCATCAGAACTCCACCCAGCCGACCAGCCCATCACAGCCCGGATCATCGACACCCACCCTGGAGCAGTTTCTTCCTCAATCCGGCCCAGGTATGCTGGCCCAGAGACTCCCAGACATGGGGCAGAGCGGTTCCTTGCTCTCCCTGTGCCCAGCCGTTCATGAGGCAGTCGGGAGGCATGGTGGGTTCCAGCCTTGGCCCACCACCCCGGCAGAACCTCACAACAAGCCAGGCGACCCCCACCACCCCTCCATGGGCGCCGCCATTTTCCACATTGGACTTCCCTCTCATCAGAACTCCACCCAGCCGACCAGCCCATCACAGCCCGGCTCGCGGCCTTGCGGCTGGTTCATCAATAAAGGCTTTATTTGGAGGTGTTTATAGAGTATGCCTCCTGCCCGGCAAGCCTAGCAAGCTGCTCGTGTTGTATTTGATATGCCAAATGCCAGTAACAATTATATTAGATCATTCTCATGACCTAATATAATGGTTTGAGGCTCTTTATGTTCCTGTACCAAGCCGATGCCCTTGGCTCTACAGCATGTGACAGGACATATTGAGATATTACTGGTGCCCGCTCTAGCAAATAGATGATTAACGGGAAGATCGTGATCGTGATCGTGATGACTGAAACCAGATCATGACAGCATTGTAACTGTCTCATGATAATTCAATTAAAATAATAATAATAATAAATAATAATAATACTTTTACCACTTACTGTGGAAACATCAAGTGTATCCTTAACATTTCACTTCCCATTCTGAACACCAGTCTCTTGGCCTAAAATAGGATCCACTGTCTATGTGGGATAAAAATCCATGTGAAGTAAATTTGAGTTTTCATGAAGACATGAGAGCAAATAAGCTTTATTCACATGTAAGCAATAAAAGAAGAAAATAGAGGGGTGTGAGCTGTGTAGTTTGTTTTGGGTTTTTTGTTTGAGAACCACACACTGTGGTGCTGAGGAATTACTCCTGATTGTTTTAGTTAATGTTTCTGTCACTCTCACCACTCTTGATGAGGTGCTCAGATCAAACCTGAGCTCAAACCTACAAATACACATTCTAGTCAGTTGATCTATTTATCTGGACTGAGAGGAATCTTAAAGAAACACCTCCAGGGTTGGAGGGAATAGTACTGCAGAGCAGGCACTTACCTTGCATATGGACATGGATTTGATAACTGGTACCATAAATATTCCACTAAACACTGTCAGGAGTGAGCTCTGAGTAGAGCCAGAAGTGAGCTCTGTATACACCAAGTATGAAGACTTCATATCTCAAGGGGGAACATTAAACTTTTGCAATGAATTCAATCTAGATTAGCTTGGCTGTCCCCATTAACTAATCCTAGCTCCAATTTACTATTGTCACATAAACCCACCGCACAATATTTTTATAGGATACTGAATTTAGCATAAGGTGCTTCCCAAGTTCTTTTACATTTATACATAGTAAACAGTTCTAGACATGTTTTTAACTGATACCAGTTGTCCTGGCAAGAAGCCAGAGCAAACCACACATCATGTAGTTAGTCAATCTCAACATCCAGAGTCCATAATTCCTCAGAGCTCCATTCAAGAGAAAACCTGATCTTTCCCCTTTAAGTTTCATCAGTAAATGCTCGGGGTAAAAGCCTTCTACTGAGACTATACCACCTACATGGTAAAGTCTGGCAAGCTATCCATTTTTTATTTAATTTTTATGCCAAAGACTAGTAACTATTATGTACCTCAGTTCTATAACCTGAAGAATGGTTTAGGGCCCCTCCTGTCCCTGGAGCAAGTAGATGCCCTTGGGTTGCTCTTGCTTGTGACAGGACTAATGGAGATGTTACTAGTGCCCACTCGAGCAAATCGATGAACAATGGGAAGACAGTGATACATAAACTCACAAGGGGTAATTACTGTAGGGAGAAATCCTAGAACCCTAAATTACAGCTGGAGTAGTGCATTCTTCGTGGTACCAAGATATGAAGCTCCAAACAACTAGTAGCAAATTTGGTGGGGATAGCTCCGGCAGGGAAGGAAGAGAGCAGTACTACCTGGTTCCCTGGAAAATGGGGAATCTCCCTGGCAGGGGCACTAGTGGTGGATAGGAAAGACTCAACCCAGACTGGAATAGACACAATAGGGATGCAGTGAAGAATCCCACCAATGTTAGTGAGTAAAGATAGTACAGAAGACTCAACTGATACTAACAAGTTGTACAACTTCTTCAATAGGACTTTAGAGAGAATATGTTGAGGATGTTTAATGAGCTAAAAAAAACTGATGCAAGTGGTAGAAAGCATGAGGCTCTGAGAAAACTATATCAGAAGAGACAGAACTATATAATGTGTCAAGTGAAATAAAAATTTAATAGAGGTCTTAGCCACAGAGCAAGAACAGTGAAGGATAAAATTAGTGATCTCCAATATGCAGGAAATCCTAGTAACAACAGAATATGGAAAAGGGCTCCAAATAAAAGCACAAGAATGAGTAAACTATGGGATGAGAATCATAAAGGAACAATATAAGAATACTATTAAGAATCATGTTCCCTAAGAAACAGGAAGGCAACTCAGATTAAGAATAATTAGCCAAAGAAATTATAGCTGAAAAGTTCCCAGGGTAGAGGAGTGCATATACCCAGATTTAAGAGGCCCAAAGAGTACCAGCCAAAAGAGATCCAAACCACAAAACTCCCAAGCACCATAACCAGAATGATGAATGTCAAGGATAAAGATGTAATACCGAAAACAGCAATATCATTGAAAGAAAATACATACACAGGAACATACTTAGGATTCACAGCAGATTTATCACGTAAATCTTTGTGGACCACAGAATATGATTTTCTAAAACTCAATAAAATGAACTTCGCACCAAGACTACTTGCTACCCACCTTGATTAATGTTCATATCTGAAGGAACAACACCAAGTTTCAAGGATAAGCAACAGCTCAGGTACTTTGTAGTCATGAAACAACTTTGCAAGAAACATTAAGGGGGATTGCCTCAAAAGGGGGATTCTTTGAGACAAGATCAAAATCATGAACATGCTTATCCTCTACAGAAAGGGGAAAAACTTAAATTCAGTAATCTCACTCAAAGGCAGTAGCCTAAGTGTGCCAGTCAAGAGACACAGAGTGGCAGGATCCATCAGAAAACTCCACCCAACTTTCTGCTGCCCACAAGAACATATTTGTAAGTCAAGGCAAACACAAGCTTAAACTTTGTTATTCTACTTATCTTTTTTTAATGTTTTATTATACCACCGTGAGATATGCAATTACAAAGATGTTTATGTTTGGGTTTTGGTCATACAGTGTTCCAGCACCCATCCCTCACCAGTGCCCATTTCGCACCACCAGTGTCTCCAATTCCTCCCTTATCCCCTAGCCTGCCTCCGACAGGTTCCTTATCTCTTCTCTCTCTCTCTCTCTCTCTCTCTCTCTCTCTCTCTCTCTCTCTTCCTTGTCTTACACATTGTGGATTACAATACATACATCTAGAGGTTATCATGTATCTTTTTGCCTAGATTCAATGCTCATTTCTAGGCTGGTATTATCATTTTCAACAATTACTAGCACACTGTTCCCTTCTCTGTCTTACCTAACCTCTGACTCCCACACGTTTGTGGTAGATTCCACCTATTGACAAGACCTCCTGATCCATGTTTTGCCTGATCACAAGCTTAAACTTAATGGCTGGAAAACAATTATTCAAAAAAAAAACTCTCTTTAAAAGGTCAGAAAGGTAATACTAATAACAGACAACTCAGACTTTAACTTTTTTAAAAAATTGTAAGAGATAGGGGGTTGTCATTTCTTAATGACCAGGGATATAAATATTAGGAAGAACTCACAGTCCTAAACTTTTATGAGGGACCACAAAAAATACATAAAACAACTACTAATAAACCTGAAAGTTGATAGATAGCAATACAACAGTAGTTGAAGATTTTAGCTTGTTTGGAGATTCTAGCAGGGGAACACAGCTACCCTACACATACCCTCGACAAGTCTGTCTCTATTTGGGGAAGGCCGTCCTCTTCGACCAAGTGCTCAGCTTCGGGAGGGACGCACATGGAGTGATGAAGGAGGAAGGGGACAACCGTCAAGCCAGCCAGATCAGCTGAATCAACCCTGGCGATCAATGGGGTCACAGCCAGATATTGCAGCCCTCACATCCACAATAGTAGTTGAAGATTTTGAAACTGCATACTGATCCTAGACAGATCTCCTATACTAAAACTCAACAAGGAAACACTGGTTTTTAAAAAATCACTGGTTTTAAAAAAAGTAGAAGAAATAGGCTTAGTAAACATATTTTTAGTACTCTACCTCCCAGAAGTCAAATATACATTTTTCTCCGCTGCATATGAACATTCTCCATGGCAGACCACCTACTGAGTCACAACACATACCTTCAAAAAATTTTGAGGATAGAAATTATATCAACTACCCTCTCAGACTATGATGCATTAAAAATGGAAATTAATCACAAAGAGAAATACGTGAAAAACTAAAGTGTGTAGAAATTAAACAATTCTCTAGTGAAAAACCAGTGGGTTAAAGAAAAACTTAGTGAGGAAATCAAGATTCCTGAAACAAATTAGAATGAAGAGAGAAGTAGCCAGAAATAATGGACACAGCAAAAGTGGTGTTAAAAGATCATAGCAAAGCAGCATTCATAAGAAGGAAGAAAGGGTCCACATAAATAACCTAATTATACTGCCTTATGCAATGAAAAAGAATCAGTAAGAGAAATGCAAGAAAGAAAAAGAAAAGAAGCAAATAATAAAACTTTGAAACTTAGAGTAAATTAATGAAGTTAAAACCAAAAAAAAATCCATATCAATAAATCCAAGAGCTAGTTTATTTAAAAAAATATAAACAAGACTGAAAAAACATTAGCAAGACTCACAAAAAATAGATAAAACCCTAGGAAAACAAATAAAAAGATGAAAGGGAAGACATCATAAAAGATATCACAGAAATAAAAAGGATCATCAGAGACTACTTAGGAAATCTTTATGCCATGAAATGGGAGAATCTAGAAGAAATGAATACAATATTGAACTCATAACTTTCCAAGAATCAAAAGAAACCTGAACAAGCTGGTCACTATCAAGAAAATCAAAATCATAATCAGAACTCTTCCTCAAATAAAGGCCGAAGCCTGGATGAATTTACTAGTGAGTATATGCCTGTCTTTAAAGAAGACCTACTTCTAATCCTTTTCAGGCTCTTTCAGAAAGTCGAAGGACCAAGTACTCCCAGTTTCTATGAGGTAAACAATATCCTGATACCAAAAGCAAAGAAAGGCATCAGGGGAAAATCACAAAACTATAGATGTATATCCCTGATAAACACAGAGGCAAACAGCAAATTTAATCCAAAATATATAATAAAAAATTATAAGCCATAAGCAAGTATGATTTATACCAAGAATGCAAGCATAGTTTTATATACATACATCAATGTAACACACTATATCAGTATAAGAAAAATAAAAATCATCTGATCATGTCAATAGATGCAGAGAAAGTATTTAACTGTTTAATATCCATTCATGATAAAATTCTCAATAAAATGGGAATTGAAGGAATGTCACTCAACATAATTAAAGCCATTTACCACAAGCTTACAAAAAGTTGTATTCAATGGTGAAAACTGAAAATGTTTCCTCCTAAGTAACGCATGAAGACAGGGGTTACCCATACTCACCAGTACCATTCAACGTAGTACTAGAAATCCTTGCCATAAAAATTAAACAATAAAGAACTACTAAGGGCACTGAGAATAGGGGGAAAGAAGTTAAACTCTCACTGTTTCCAGATGACAAGTTACCATATTTACTATACTTAAAACCCCCAAAGATGTTTGCACTCCTATGTTCATTGCAACTCTATTAACAATCTCCAAAATCTGGAAACAACTCAAATGTCCAAGAATAGATGACTGGATGATGAAACTATGGTACACTCATGAAATACTACTTGTTGTAAGCTAAAATCCTTCAATCTTCTGCTATGTGGATGGTTCTCAAGAGTATCGTGCTGAGTGAAGTTAGAAGAGGAACAGACACAATGATTGCACTCATATTGGGCTACAAAGAAACCAAATCAGAGTATAATGCTCCAAAGAAAGAGAAACTGAGACCTGGTCTTCAGTAGGAAGATGACCATGGGGAGCGAAGGCCTAGAGGATTAGGGTTGAGGAGCACCAGGTGGCAGAGGAGTGAAGTGGATACTCTCTGGGTGAGGGAGTGGTGCTGGACTGTGCCATGCGTGGAACTCTATCATTAACAATGCTGTAAACCACAATGCCTAAAGCTTATAAAATAATTAGAGTAGAGAACAAGAAAATTAATCCAAAACCTAGAATCAGTACCTTGTAGTGAGATGAACTGAAGACAATGAGGAGGCTGAACAAATGAGGAGAATATCCCCTCACACCAACAAAGATGCTTCCTCCAGGTGAAACTTATCTCTGGGTGAAGAACAAAGGGCGCACATAAGGAATGGGAAGCACCATTTGCTTACAAATGACAAAAGTAAGCTAAAGGATTAGCTCAACTTGGATTTGTTTGTTTGCAGGCCACATCTAGTGCTCCTCAGGAGTCACTCACAGATTCCAGAGCTATAGTACTGGAAGCTATAATATGGCACTTGCCTTGTATGTGGTCAACCTGGGTTTGGCCCCCAGTACCTCATATGTTACTCCTGGCAGTGCTCGGGAACCATATGGGACTATGCCACCTGCACGGCAGAGCCTGGCAAGCTACCCATGTCGTATTTGATATGCCAAATACCAGTAACAATTATTGACCTCATTCCCATGACCTGATGGAATGGTTTGAGGCTCTTTATGTTCCTGGAGCAAGCAGATGCCCTTGGGCTCTACTAGCATGAGACAGGACATATGGAGATGTTCACGGGTACCCGCTCGAGCAAATCGATGATGAACTTGAAGACAGTGATACCTCATATGTTCCCCCCTAGACTGCCAGGAGTGATCCTGAGAGCAGATTAAAGAAGCCCTGAGCACCATTGGGTGTGGCCCCCAAACAAGCAGACAAAACAAGTTAGTCCCAGGATTGCAGAGGCTCAAATCCAAGCCTCCCGATGCTATGTTCAACCTACTGAGCTATCTCTCTGGCCCACCTTGGGAATTCAGGTTGACATAAGCAATCTATTTATGAATGGAGACTGAACCTAGGGATTTATGAATGGAGACTGAACTTAAAGAAGAAACTGTGGCTCAAGAGGAAAGAGAACTAAGTCATTATACTAGTAACAAGGTGCCTTTAAGCCCCAAACCTGAGTGGGATGAACTGAGTTAAGCTGCTGAATCTTTGTCAGACCCTGCATCTTCCCATTATATGCATCTTAAATCCTATATACAAACTTTCATGGTATGCTGAGCTGTATGGAATAAAGAAGGACTATCGAGGTTCAATGTATTGAAAGGGAGAAAGTAGAAACAAGGGGAGTGAGGCAGATATATTTTAAAAACAGAAAATATCCTTCCCATCGTTCTAGAGAGAAAAATCTAAGACTATCCAATGCTACCAATGTTTAAACGGAGACCTTTGGTCAACATACTTTGTATAGTTACTGTTACTACTGTCAATGCATCAAAATAAATGGGAAACAAGAAGGCAACATTGAAAACAATGAACTAAAATAAAAAATGTTTGACGAGTTGGAATATTAGCAGCTTGGGGTTACAAACAATATCAGAATATTATATTCCAACTATCAGATGATTATCAGATCTAAATACAGATTCTATTCATGCATACACCCAGCCAAATACCCAACAAACCAGCATGTTGCACATTTACTGTATGCCAAGATATGTACCAGATGGTGAGAATAGAAAGATGTCAGACATACTGCCTGACATGAACTGCTCTGCCCAGGAGGGAGCAAGGCAAAAATTAAATCAACATTTCAGCATAACATAAGCACAAATTGGAGAGATATCTAAGGTACTAGAGAGCCCAGGGACGATACCACTTTACCTCCAGATGGTAAAGAGAAAGAGAGGCATCCTCAACAGAGGGAACAGCATGTGCAAAGATGAGGACAAGAGAAAAAGCCTGTCCTTCACACAGAGGGGTAGGAGTTCCCTACAGCTGAAGTCCTGGAAGTAAAACAAGATTAGATCATTTAGGCATTTCTCAACCTTGGTAATGTTGTCTTTTTGGGGTTGTATTCTTCATTGTTGTGATGGCAGACCTGGGCATTATAAAATACTGACTTCTACCTACTGATACCAATAAAATTACCACAGAGAGAGTGATCATCAAAGACATTCTCCGACAATGTCTCCTGGGAGGCAAAATTGACCTGTCTGATTAAATCAGAATCAGCACAAAAAAAAACCTGAGGATACTTGCAGAAGTGCTGGTTCAAATCCCACTGCCACACAATTCCTTGAATGCTATTGGGTGTAATCTCTGAGCACCAAGCCAGAGGTGGTCCTCAAGCACTGAGGGATATGAACCAAAAGAATGATTTTTAAAAATCACTAGAGACGCTGAAATGAGTCGATTTATGAATGGCTTCACAGAAGATTAGCAGAGGCTCATCTAAGCCTTAAGCATTATGGAAGGAGTGCCCATGACCAGATATGCTCCTAGGACCTCTCAATTTTGTGTGAAGGATTTACACAGAGACTGGGCTGGAATAAGGATCCTAGCTGGAAGAAGGTGACTATTGCCAACAAACTGAGACAATGGTCTCGGAGCAAAGGGAAAAGGGTTGAAGGCAGGAGAAAAGAAATGCTTTGTCCTTTCTGTTCTCAGTCAGAACAATCAAAGAGCAAACAAACTGAATCTCAACATGATTATAACTAGCAAATAAAATTACAACAAAGAGATAGAAAAATGAATACTGCATGAAGCTTCTTGCAAGAACACTGCTGCTTTTAAAAAATCATTTTACATTAAAATTAATACACTCATTTATTTAACAACTATACAAGTAACTGCTGAGACACCAGAAAATAAAAGAAACTGTGTGTAAACACGTGTAAGAGTAGGTGGAGCAAACGAAGTCTTGGAATTTGCTGCACTATGGCCTGTGACTTCTGAAGTGACCTTACTTGACTTATCCTACTGCTTCAGAACCTTAACCCAGGCCAAGGACAAGATAAAAATAAAACTCCAGGTAAACCACACTGATATTTTTATGGAGTTGCCCTTTCATCTCTCTAGCACATTCTGTTATGTTATAGCACTATTCATCCAACGATGTTGAAGTGTCAAGGCGCTCGGAAGTCAATTAATTGTATTTCCTTGGAGAGCTCCTTTATGTGAGAAAATTAAAATGCTTTTGTAGGGGTGACAGACCATGATGTACAGATACACTGCTTACTAAGACGCCAATAACTTGCAAGATCTTCAAATGTAAAAAACAGGGCAAGGGTAGTTCATGGCCACACCCTCTTCCCACTGGGCTGTTCATTCTGAGGTAATGTTCCTCACACATCTGCATGTCTCTGCCCACATCAATTTTCTCCTGAGCATCTCCTCAGAACCAAGACATAAAAGCCTGCATTTGTGGAGGCTGTCATACAAATGGATATCAGAGTAAACCTAAGAGAGTGTGCAAGACAGCCTTGAACATCACCCTGGTAAAAGCAACATTGAATTGGCTAAATTAACGTTTCTCTCTTTGAAAGTCTTCTTATATTCCACTACCTTCTCTATTTCAATTTCACCACTCAGGTAACTGACTTATTAACCAATCTCCCTGGAGACTGCTGGTCTTTCCAAGGAGACCACTGCAGAATAAGGCTTATGCTGCCCAAACTTACTATTGCGGGGAACACCTCAGGAGACAGATCATTTATAAACTTCCTGTCACCCAGTGTGCTGTTCAAAAGCCATTCATTTTAACTTAATTTGCAGAACTGAAAGTCTCCAGCTTACTTGCTATATAAAAAGTGACTTTTTTAGCTATTACCTATTATCATTTTGCCTTCTGCCAATGGTACAAAGTTAAAGAGCAGTGCAGAGTTGGAAACCCTTCATTTGTAGTTAAACAATGAGCTTCAAGACATTTTTTATCTGGAAGCCAAGCATTCCCAATACCCTAAAAATCTAATAATATCAATATAGGAAACTACTCCTTTTCTTAGGGGGTTGTTAATGGTGATATAGTACTTTAGCATTAAGGAATACTTCATAGAAACCTTTGAGAAATGTAGGCTAAAGATTATCTTTAACATAAACATCATTTGTTTTCCTATTTACCTGACTTAATTTATATGTTAAAAGAAAAACACTCCAGGAAATTGGAGTGTCTGAATGACAACTCAGGGGTAGGGCTCGCACCCTTCTGACCTAGGCTTGATCCATGGCATCCTCTATGGTGTCCTAGGCTCTGCCAGGAGAAATCTTTGAGTATATACAGGTATGTAAAAAAAAATTCTCTTGAAAATTATTTAATAATTGATATACAAAATTGCTCTTCTCTCTTTGAGGTCTTCCTTTATTGCTTCTCTGCACTGCTTTGCAAGCTTGGATGTTAGCATTTGGTCGCCTGAAATGTGGCAATGCTTTGCCTCGTTGGCGAATGAGCTTGAGAGTTTTTGAAGACAGGTGTCCTTTTGGGGCTTTTTCTCTCTCGGCATTCTTCGCACAATCATGGAGGTGCTGAACCAGTCAGTTGTATTCTTCATCGATGTCATCAATGATGGTATCTTCCCATGTTGCCACAGTGGTGCCAAAGAGTTCCCAGTTGGTTCTGGGAGTTCTCTTCTTAAACTTTGCAGCCTTTTCTCCCCATTGAGTGAAGTAGAATTTTGCACAAAGGAGACGGTGGTCCGATCCTGTTTGGAATTTTGGGACAACAGCAACATCGGTAAGGCAAAATCATCAATTGAAGATGATGTGGTCAATTTCATTGTGGAACTGTCCACCAGGGGATTCCCATGTCCAATGTTTCAATTCAGCCTTCTGGAACTGTGAGTTCCCAGAATGGTCTTGGTGGACATGATAAAATCAGATAGTCTCTTACCCTGTTCGCTCCATTCTAGTCCATGGGTCCTGATGTGGAGTTCTTCGGCCGATCTTCTTGGTCCTATCTTGGTATTAAAATCACCGACTATGATCTTGTAATCGCCAGAACTCCACCCAGCAGACCAGCCTATCACAGCCTGCCTCGCAGTGGCCAAAATTGGCCTCAAGGTTCATCAATATATGCTGGATTTAGAGATGACTACAAGAATATGCTACCCACACGGCAGAGCCTGGCAAGCTAACCGTGTCGTATTTGTTATGCCAAATACCAGTAACAATTATAGACCTCATTTCCATGACCTGATGGAATGAATTGAGGCTCTTATGTTCCTGGAGCAAGCAGGTGCCCTTGGGCTCTACTTGCATGAGGCAAAACATATGGAGATGTTACTGGTGCCAGCTCGAGCAAATCGATGATTAACGGGAAGACAGTGATACAGACAGTGATGATCTTGTAGAAGGTGTGATATTTTTTATAGAACTCCTCTAGTTCAATGTAGAATTTCTCAGTTTCTTCTTCCTTGTATGTGGATGTTGGTATGTAGACAACAAAGAAAACCTGCTGCCAGTGGGCCACATCTCTTCAAGTGTAATCGTCCTATCTGTTTGATAGGCATTCAGATGAATCATAGTTCTCAGCTATGTTCATGTTGACAAGGACACCAATGCCACCAACGCCTCTTTCATCACATGTTCCGAGGAACAGTTCTTCTCCAGTGTCAAAAACGGCGAGATGCAATGGACGTCTCCTCGTCTCAGTCAGACCAATAATGTCATACTTGATCTTTGGCACTTGCACTATCAGGTCCTCGAAATATGCTTCCATTGCCAGTGTACGTGAAGCAAAACGAGAAGAGCAGAAATACTGGAAGATGCAGCAGAAGCCTGGAAAAGCATTTGCAATGTCCGCCTGTCCTTCGCCAACTATAAGACCAAGACGACTGCCCTCCAACATCCTGATGGATCTATCACATCTTCCAGAAAGGTAATGGAGAATATTATCCATGATTTATACTCATATCTCTTTGATAGCCACGTCTACCAGCCCACATACCAAATTCCGCAGGATGGATATGTCTTTCCCAAAATTCTCCCTTCTGAAATCCAACAAGCCATTTTGTCAGCAAAGAAGGAAACAGCATGAGACCCAGACAAAGTCAGACCTGAACTTTGTCTGCCGTCAGGACTCATCAATACACTGGCTTGACTCTTCACATGCTACCTGTCCGAATGCAAGGTGCCCTCCCATTGGAAAACCAGCAAGACAGTCCTACTGTTCAAGAAGGGAGACATCCACGACATTGGCAACTATTGCCCCATTTGCCTGTTGTCTGTCATCTACAAGCTGTTCACTCAAGTCATCCTGAACAGGATTGGCAGAACATTAGATGAAGGACAACCATACGAGCAAGCTGGCTTCCAAAAAGGATTCAGCAAAATCAACCATATCCACATGGTAACCAAGCTCATTCAAGTTTGTAGGGAGTTCAAGATGCCACTCTGTCTCACATTCACTGATTTAAAGAAAGCCTTTGATTCTGTGGAGACTGAAGCGGTCATCAAAGCCCTAGCCAAACAGTGCGTTCAAACCCCATACATCAAGATCCTTTGTGAGCTGTATTACGGAATCACCACCAGGATCTCACCGTTCTACAAAGAAGTGATCATCGATGTCAAAAGAGGGGTTCGGCAGGGTGATACCATTTCACCAAAACTCTTCAGCGCCACCCTCAAGAACGTCATGCAACAATTAGAATGGGAAGGAATGGAAGTGAAGATAGATGGTCGGCAACTATACCACCTATGCTTCGCTGATGACATTGTTCTAATAACACCAAACATTAGCCAAGCTGCACAAATGCTGACTGACTTTGACCGACAATGTGGAAAGATAGGTCTACAGCTGAATCTCAGCAAAACTAGTCATGAAAAATGAACTAGTTCCAGAGGCCCCATTCACTCTCAATGGAACAAACATCTCTGAATGCAGCAGTTATGTGTACCTAGGTTGAGAAGTCAACACGATAAATGACCTAAAACTTGAGCTGTGCAGGAGGAAGAAAATGACATGGAATGCCTTCAAAAGCATTGAAAAATAGCTAAAAAAGACAAGAACCTCCAGCTCTGGGCACATCTCTTTGACTCCACCGTTCTCCCTGCATTAACATACGCCTCAGAGACCTGAGGTTGAGAATGCTATTTGGGTCCCCCACAGAGGAATCGAAAGACCAATGCCTGAAATATAACGCCTCACTCAAGTGAAAGAAGGAATCTTGAGCTCTGACCTCCATTGCTGTTCCAGAGTCAGGGGCGCTGTCTCCTTTGCCAAGGCATCGAAAATCAGATGGGCTGGACATGTTATGCGATTTGGAGACAACCGCTGGACTAGAGCCACTACTGACTGGATCCCACAGGATGTCAAAAGATCACATTGCCGCCCACCTACAAGATGGTCAGACTTCTTCATCAAGGCCCTAAATGGACGGTTTGAGGCTCTTGGTGTTCCTGAAGCAACCAGATGCCATTGGGCTACACTGGCACGTGATAAGGTCAAATGGAAATGTTACTGGCACCCGCTCGAGCAAATCGATGAATACCGGGATGTCAAGTGATCAAATGATAAGAAATTACTACCAAGTGATGAGATAGTGATGTAATAATAAAAAACATGTCTTCCAATACAGTCCACAAATTTACAGCTAAATACAACAAACAGCATTAAGCTTCTAAATGGTTTTATAACCTAGATTCTCAAAAAATAAATCATTAACCTGGAAAGACTTAATCCAGATATCCCTAGCTCAAATGTGGCAAATAAAGTAGTAACTTAGTTTTGAATTTTGAAATCAAGTCTGTTAAACCACTGTCCATCAGATTATATGGATGAGTTAAGTCATATCTTTGGGATAAGACAAAAGATCCTGGTCCACTAATTTGTAATCACTGAACCATTCTTCTTACGCTCCGTCAAGAGGAATAACATCATTTGGATATTTATACTGTGTTCACTCTATTGCTCCTCTGAAACATTTTTTGGCAAGTTCACCAAAGGCCCCATCTTTGCTGAATTCTATCTACTGAATACTCTCAAGTCCTCACCTCACTTGACCTTTTTCATTAGACTACAGTTTAAAATGTTTCAACTTTTTCTCCCAATTATGCTAGAAAAGATGTTTTATGCGGCAACCAGCCCTCAAATTGTTTTCCAAATGCTTGCCCCTGAGATTCGTACTTTTCCTTTTTCTAGTATCTTGTTCTCCTTTTATGGGGCAAGAGTTTTAACTTTTCTTAAATCTCTGTGGACAGTAGATTTGTCACTGTTGCTGTTTTTAAATAATTCTACTCCTAGAATTCTCTTTTCTTTGGGAATCAGTTTTTGTGATTGTTATTATCTTATTTTCTCCTCCATCCCGTGAGCCTCCTCAGCTGATCCAGAGCAGAAGGTGCCCTCTCAGACTTCCGTTTAGGGTGTGAGGTACGAAAGTGTCATTTATGGCCCATCTCAGAGATGGAATGTGAAGGGCTTTACTTCAGGGCGATTACACCCTCACAGTCCATGTTTTCCCCAAGGTCCCTATTCAATTTATTAAGAAAAGAGCTCCTCTCTGGGTTTGTGTTTTGTTGCTGTTATTATTTGCCTGAAGGAAACTATTACTTGCTAGACTTTCGCAAGGGCGAAATAGACTGTGTCCTTATTTAAACTGTTCTTTAAGCATAAACCTTTAATGCTTTCTCGGCAACTCTCATTCTCCCTTCTACTGTTTATTATCTCTGAACTCAGTCTAGATTCTTCTTTGGAATACAGTTGGTGGGCGTGCTGCTTCTTTAGCTGTACTCGTCTTTGCAAATGTGGCTCGAGTTTTCTCTATGCACTTACACTAATGCTTAGTTTGCTTTCTACAAGTGGAAAATGTACATTTTTTCATTTCTCACTACATAAGTTGAAGAGAGCACTTTGGTTTCCCCCTATTTAACATCAGTCTTTGTTAATCCAATATGAAATTTAACATTAATGATTAAGATTTCTATAATGTTTTCTCATTTCAGTCAGTCAGCTGGAATCTTTTTTATATTTCATTTATTTTACTTTATTTTATTTTATTTTATTGAGTCACTGTGCGACAGACCATTACAAAGGTGTTCTTGATTGGGTTTCAGTCATACAGTGTTCCAACACCCATCCTTTCACCAGTGCACATTTCTCAACACCAATGTGCCTCATTCTCCCCATACCCCCCACACACAGCCTGCCTCTATGACAGTCTCTCTCTCTCTCTCTCTCTCTCTCTCTCTCTCTCTCTCTCTCTCCCTGTTTCCTTTTGTGCATTTCCAATATAGACACAGAAAGGTTATCGTGTATATACCTTAATCTACTTTCAATACTTAGTTCTAGTCTAATATTACTATTTCCAACTATTATTGTTAAACTGGCCCCTTCTCTATCAGCTGGTATATCTTGAATAATGTTTCAGAAAGCACTCAATGTTTCTGAATCTTTCTGTATTTAAGAACATTTTTCTAATGCTTTACAATTTAACAAAAAAGTGAATCTATACTGTGGCAAAATTTTTCACCTAGAAATGGTGGTGCATCCCAGCAACAGAGCATTTCTTTTTCATGGTTAAAGCTCTGTGTTCAATTCCTTGAGTGAAAAATTAAATTACCCACTTTCCTCTTTCTTCAGGAATCAACAAAAACTCTTTCTTCAAGAATCTGAAGAAAGAAATCAACAAAAACTGATTTCTGAAGAAAGCTCCCAGGCTAGGTCAGGGGTAGAGTGCCTGCTCTGCAATTAGGCAACATGACTTTGGCTCCTGTTGACAACTCACATCACTGTCTTCCCATTGTTCATCGATTTGCTCGAATGGGCACTAGTAACATCTCCATTAGTCCTGTCACAAGCAAGTGCAACCCAAGGGCATCTACTTGCTACAGAGACAGGAGGAGCCCAAAACCATTCTTCAGATTATGGAACTGAGGTCCATAATAGTTACTAGTCTTTGGCATAAAAAGTAAATAAAACACAGTAGCTTGCCAGGCTTTACTGTGTAGGTGGTATAGTCTCAGTAGAAGGCTCTCAACCCGAGCATTTACAACACCTCACATGCCAGAGTATAATCCTGGCAGCATGATTAAGAACTTCAACCAGGTGTGTCAGCACAACACCTAGATAAATGCAATCACAGTCACTGCATTAATAGCAGCAGAAACAACAGAAGGGTAATAAAATGCTTTTAGATTTGCCCCCTTATATATCTGACTGCTAGCAAGCAACTACACATGTCGAGAAACAGAGTATCTTGGGACTTCCCAAAGCATAGCCAGGGAGCAAGGGGGCCTCAATGCCTGTCAGACTTACTTGCCAGATGAGCCATTCAGACACTGCCAGACACGGCATATGCTGTTACCACCTAGGACTGAGGTTCCAGCCTCTTCCTAAATCTGATTCAGCACCCAAATCTGATCCAGTCATCACCCAGCCTTCTGGCTTCTGGACGCTGATGATCTTGTATCCCTTGCTGTCATCAGACAAACTTGACCCACAGGTGCCTGCCTCAATTCCTAGGCCATGGCACAAGCTCTCAAACCCAGGGAAGAGGGAACATTGGCCAGTGAACATAGCGGTGTATTCCTAGTTATTAACTAGGTCTACTCAGCTTTGGGGCAGCACCAGGTAACATAGCCACAAATGTTTGATGACTGACAAGGTCTGTTTAGCAAACATGTTCCCCCAGATTTTTGCAAACTCCAACCGTAGTCACCACCTTGACTTGCTCAGCATTGATGCTAGAGCAAGCGTCAGGTCCTCACAGCTGTGCTCTTAGTCGCTACCCAGACTTCTCAAGCACAAATCAACAGATGGGGCCAGGAGCCCAGGCTGAATTCCCCAGTCAACATCATGGTAGCTTGAATACATGCTTCTGTCCAACTTTTTTTTTTACTTTTTGGGTCATGCCCGGCAATGCTCAGGGGTTACTCCTGGCTCTGCACTCAGGAATTACTCCTGGCAGTGCTTGGGGGACCATATGGGATGCCGGGATTGAACCTGTGCCGGCACAGGCTGGCTGCATGCAAGGCAAATGCCCTACCCTCTATGTCCAACTTTTAAACATCTGTGGATCCACAGACATATTAGAGAGACAGTAACTCACTCATTGTGATAGACCCAAACTCCTAATAAAATAGAGCTCTGAAAGCTATCTGAAAAAATTTCAAAGCAATTGTCCTAATTGTAGTCACTAACTGAGATTATAAGAAAACTAAAACAAAAATTAAACCAAAATAAGCCAGAAAGTTTGAAAAAAGTTTAATCAGAAATCAAAGAGCCAAAGTATACTTACCTGAACTGCAGTAAAGGGATTAACCCATAATGAAATAAGCTTAAAATTATATTAATTAGTTATTAAATAATGTAGGAGGAGTTAGTCAAAACTACATGCCAGGAAAAATTAGAGTAATCTAAAATAATGAAGATAGCAGAAGAGTTATAGGTGACAGCATCCAGAAGAACAACATTCCAACATCAAAAGGATTCCCGGAGAGAAAGGGATTTTATTATTGGCACTGGTGGTTTGTGGGCCACACTTAGCAGTTCCCAACAGGGTCTCCAGTTTAGTGCCTGGAGATCACTTCTGGTAGTTCCTGGGAATGATTCTATGTGCAGTACTAACCCTAAGTCTCCTACGCAACTTGCATTTCAACCCTTTGAGCTAGCTCTCCAGTTCCAAGGGCAGAATTCTTTTTGAATAAAAATATCTGAGACCACTTACAGCTTATAAAAGAGTTACACATCTAGATACAGGAAGATCAAGGAGTCTTTTAATTATAAGATACATTATAATTAAATTCACAAAAATCAAATAAGGAATCTTTCAGGAAGCAAGAGAAAAGCAAAGAGTTACATGTAAAGGAATGCCCACAGAACTCCCAACAGATTTTAGCCATAGAAATTCTACAGGTCAAAAGGTAGAATCATGATATACTTAAATTTATAAATGGAAAATAACTCCAGCCAAGAATAATTTATCCAGAAATTATCACTCAGATGTGAAGGGGGAAACAAAGAACTTTT
This sequence comes from Cryptotis parvus, assembly GCA_021461705.1. Taxonomy (NCBI): domain Eukaryota; kingdom Metazoa; phylum Chordata; class Mammalia; order Eulipotyphla; family Soricidae; genus Cryptotis; species Cryptotis parvus. Next base: position 25,220 of record JAJIBD010021560.1, read on the forward strand.
CAGATAAACAAAGAAGAACTTTACTACCTCTGATCTAGCTCTTCAAAAACTCCTTAAGAGAATCTATAAAAGAGAAATCCTACTGGGAAGTAACTGGCTATCTAAGAAATACAAAGTGTGGAAGAAAAGGAGAGCAACAATGGAAACAGACACTATTTTAAGTTTATTGATTCTCTCCTCACTATCTGTATCTTTTTTTTTCTCTTAGGGTCACACCCTGCAATGCTCAGGGGTTTCTCCTGGCTCTGCACGCAGGAATCACTCCTGGCCGTGCTCCGGGACCATATGGGATGCCGGAAATCAAACCCAGGCCGTCACAGGCCAGCCTTGTGCAAGGCAAACGCCCTACCCGCTGGGCTATCGCTCCGGCCCCAACTCTCTGTAACTCTCTGTATCTTTATTGAGGGAATTTTTATATGGAATGTTTCTCTTCTAAAATTTATACTTGGTTCTTTTTAAATAATTCCTTCTAGATATTTTACATATATTCATTATTAGCATAGTCTCCATGAATACATTTTAATAGACATTTGCTATAATCTTTTGCAATTCAACATTTTGCATGATATCCTGGTATGTGAAGTCAACCATGCAAATAGATGGTGATAAAAGGAGTATAAGGACCTGATCTTTTCCCCTTTAAGTTTCATCAGTAAATGCTCGAGATGAGAGCCCTCTACTGAGAATATGCTACCTACATGGCAGAGCCTGGCAAGCTACCCGTATTTTATTTGATATGCCAAAAATTAGTAATAATTATGGACCTCAATTCCATGACCTGAAGAATGGTTTAAGCCTCTTCCTGTCCCTGAGCAAGCAAATGCCCTTGGGCAACTTGCTTGTGACAGGACTTATGGAGATGTTACTGGTGCCCTCTCGAGCAATCTATGAAAATGGGAAGATAGTCCCTTTTTCCCCACATCCACGCCAGCACCGGTTGTTCTTGCTGTTTTGGATGTGTGCCAGTCTCTGTGGGGTGAGATGGTACCTCATTGTTGTTTTGATTTGCATCTCCCTGATGATTAAAGATGAAGAGCACTTTTTCATATGCCTTTTGGCCATTCGAATTTCTTCTTTTGGAAGCTTCTGTTCATTTCTTCTCCCCATTTTTTGATGGGGTTGGCTGTTTTCTTCTTGTGGAGTGCTACCAGTGCCTGATATATCCTGGGTCCGGCCCTTTTTGGAAAACAATATGGACATTCCTCCGAAAGCTAGATATTGAGCTCCCATTTGATCCAGCAATAGCACTCCTGGGAATATACCCCAGAGACCGAAAAACACATAGCAGAAACACTATCTGTACTTCTTTATTCATCTCTGTGCTATTCACTATAGCTAGAATCTGGAAACAACCTAAATGCCCGAGAACAGAGGACTGGCTAAAGAAACTGTGGTTCATCTACACTATGGAATACTATGCGGCTGTCAGAAAGGATGAAATTATGAAATTTACCTGCAAATGGATGGACATGGAGTCTATCATGCTGAGTGAAATTAGTCAGAAGGAAAAGGACAGATATAGAATGACTGCATTCATTAATAGGATATAGATACCAGTGTTTTAATAAATATGGGAAATTGTAATGGCAGATTAAAACTCACCACTGAATATACACAAAGAGACTTAAGTGATTTACTCTAACTATCTGCAGGGCTAGCCACAATGTGTAAAATAAGAGGGAGAGAGATGCAGAGACAGAGAGAGAGATAGAGAGAGAAAAAGAGAGGAAACTGGGGTACCTGCTATTAAGGCGGGTGGGGGATGGGAGGGGAGGGGTACATTGGTGGTGGAAATGGGGCACTGGTGGAGGGATGGGTGCTGGAATACTGTATTACCAAGAACCAATTATGAACACCTTTGTAATTGTATGTTTCACGGTGGTATAATAAAAAAAATTAAAAAAAAAAAAAGAAAATGGGAAGATAGTGACAATGACAGGACAATTAACTTTTCTTAAACTCTCAGATTCTAATGAAGTATATCATCCATCTCTAGTGTAGAAGAGCGCTACTAAGTGATATAACACATGCCTTACATGTTTGAGACCATGAGTTTTGGGAGTTGTATGATCAGAGTCACTGTCCCATGGTGACCGGGGACTCCCGGTACATTCAGGGCCGATGATTATCCCCCAACCAATGGACAAAGAAACGGGGCCATGGGCTGGTGATCAGTGGAACTTTATTCCCAATTAACCTGGATTATTATAGAGAAATTGTGAAGGGTTCAGGGTATTAATTATACAAGTGTGTGGTAGAACATTAACATAAACAACGAAAAGATGTTTAGGCCTCCCTGTAAGGGGAAGTTCTTCTAGGAGATCCACCCAAGGAGAGAATCCTGTCTTGGGGCTTCAGTACTCTAGATATCTTCTAGGAGATCTGCCCAAGGTTGGAATTCCATCTAAAGGCATATTGCTTTCTCCTTTCCTTTACTGGTAGTCCACTCAGTCATACTAGTCATACTATATTTTACTTCTTAATATTTCTCATCATTTTGTATAAACACAGTAAGAGACATAGACTTTTATCTATACCCTAGATCAAGCTTAAAATGGTCTCTCTAGACTCATGACTGGCTTTTCTTGGGGACGTCTCACTATATTTCCTAGACTACAATATTCAGGCCAGGTTAATTTTTTCCTAACCCCATCAAGGTCCTTATTCAGTTGCTTCTTTTGGGTCTTATCAGAGTTTGTTCCACAACCATACTCTTAACTTGCTATACTTCTTAAGGCCCTTAGGCTGTCACATGTGGAAGCCAGGGTCGCTTTTGGCTTGCCCTGGGTCAATCCAAGTCCCTCAGCAGGACTGACCTTTTGGGGTGAAAGGAGCTAAGGTCAATCTAAGGGCAACTGAAGCTTCAGTAAAATAAATAATAAGATGCCCAGGAGTAAATGTTATTCAGAGTTGATTAATGTCCATATTGTAAAATAATAGTATTAACTGTCTTCCTGAGTCTATGTAAGCAGGATATTGTTCTAACATAAAAATATGCAAAGGAAATAAAGGAAAGAGAAAAGCAGTATTTCATTTGCATATACAAAATATAGAAAAGGTTTCACTTTACAAGTTACTGTGGCTTATTTGGAGATATGTGTGACTAGCAGATGGGGAAGAACACAAAGGAGAAGTTAAACACAAGAGGTTTGTGTGGGATGGGGTATGCCCTCAGGAGCACTATAGTGGGTGCAACTCAACTAACTTAAGCTCCCTGCTTAGCAGGATAAAAGACAACCCAATGTTAAGCCTAAAATGCTTGAAACTATAACCCAAAGGTTTTGATGCTTAATACTGCAAATATGTGTCTCTATGTGTGTATATATATATATATATATATATATATGTGAATGCATTCATATATATATATACAAGCATAGACATCTGAAAAATATTATTCTATAAAATTTTAGTAGTAGATCAAACAGCAGGACCAAGAAGTGAATTTTTTTGCCTCAGACTATTAAGATTAAGCAGCTTAATCATATTAGAAATTAAATTAGCAGCTTGATGGTGCTTATCTATTGCACCATGTAACAAATATCCCAAAACACAATGGCTTCAATCAACAACCACTGACTTGTGTATGTGTAAGAATGTGTTTATTGTGGGATATAAAAAGAAATGGGACTAACAACATTTGCAACCTATTCACCAAAAGGGAAGAACTTTCAGTTCTTCCCTTCTCAGTAAAAGAATGAGCAACAGGCACATAAAACCAACAAGGAATTTTGGAAATTTCCTGCAACTTGGGAGATACAGACTATTGCTTTGTTTGAAAAATAACCAAGTAAAAGAAGTAATAAACATCTTTTTAAAATCTTCTTTGGAATTATAAAAGAACATAACTGTAACAGAGATTATAAAAATTTGCATTTCTTACCTTGAAGAAAAAGTTGAAATAACATTGCAGAATGCAGAAGAAATTATCAAAAATATAAATATGATAAGACCAAAGTTAATAAGATGGAAAGAAGAAACCAGGTAAATTTTCCATGAATATCAGGTATTTCTGAAGAAAACAGACCAGTCACAAATTGCACAGAAGTAATAATAGAAGATATGGAGAAGAAAACTTCCAAATTAGAGAGAATTAAGTCAGCAAATAATCACTGTATCACTGCCTTCCCATTGTTCATCGATTTGCTCGAGTGGGCACTAGTAACATCTCCATTAGTCCTGTCACAAGCAAGTGCAACCTAAGGGCATCTACTTGCTATAGGGACAGAAGGAGCCTGAAACCATTCTTCAGGTTATGGAACTGATGTCCATAATAGTTACTAGTCTTTGGCATAAAAAGTAAATGAAACATGGTAGCTTGCCAGGCTTTACCGTGTAGGTGGTTTAGTCCCAGTAGAAGGCTTTCAACCCGAGCATTTCCTGATGAAACTTAAAGGGGGAAGATCAGGTTTTCTCTTGGATGGAGCTCTGAGGAACTATGGAGTCTGGATGTTGAGAATGACTAACTGCATGATGTGTGGTTTGCTCAGCAATTGATAAAACTGAATAATTTACAGAGAAAATAAATGGAATAACGCCAGGGACCAGACCTGGGTGAACAGGTCTGAAGCAGGGATGCGAGAATTAAGAGACAGAAATAGAGACAGAAATTGCTTAGAATAAGCAAACATTAAGAGAACTATACAAATTCTTCAGTTTGATTTGGCTTTTACATATCTGAGGGTGTTGGTCCAAAATATAAACATAGGTTGGTTAAGTATAAATGTAAACCTGAGTGTAAAAGGATTCCTTCAGGGGGAATTCCAGGAGACGTGGCCCCAGGGCCAGCACTGCAGGGCAGCCTTCCCTCTCTGGGCTCCAGCATTCTGGTTCCCAAAGGAGTCAGAGTTGCTTTCAGACTTATCTTGGTAAACAGTTACCTTCAAGCAGAAATATTGATGGAAAATCCTAAATCTTCAAAACTTTTCTTGCAGAGGATCAATTTGATATTATCTCTTTAATATCAAGAGCCAGATGAAATCTATAATATGAATACTAGCTAATAAAAGCATTACGAAGTGAAAATTTGGGTGACATATTTTTATTTGTACATTCAATAATTTAATAAAAACAAACAATCATGTAAGAAAAGTTTGGATAAGAAATATCAGACTTGGCTGGAGAGATAGCACAGTGGTAAGGAACTAACGACTTCCTTGTATGTGTCCTAGCCTGGATCAATCCCCAGAACCATGTATGGTCTCCCATACCCCACCAGGAGTAATCCCTGATAACAGAGCTAGGTGTTGAGCAACACCAGGTAGGGTCTCAAAGCCAAAAAGCAAACAGACAAAGAGTAGATATATCAGGCAAACAGGTAACAAGCAAAAGGATTCTAAAGAATAACTGGCAATATTTCTGGAAGGCCATTGCAGTTCTAAGTACAAGCAAGTAGAAGAATGGAGCAAAATGAGACATTAGGAGGTAGATAGGAGTTAGACCCTGATCACTTGATCACTTGACATCCAGTTGTTCGACAATTTGTTCAAGTGGGCACCAGTAATGTTTCCATTTGTCCCTGTCACATGCCAGTGTAGCCCAATGGCATCTGTTTGCTCGAGGAATATAAAGTGCCTCAAACCATTCATTCAGGGTCTTGACAATGAAGTCTGACCATCCTGTAGGTGGGCAGTCATGTGATCTTTTGACATCCTGTGGGATAGTCCTTAATATTGTGGCAAATTTTCATTTTAGAATACCATTTCTCAATGAAATAAGTTCATACTGTACTAGTAATTTTGAAAAAAAAACTACACAGTTCAAAACAGAACCAAAAATAATTAAAACTGAAGTCATTGGTGTGCAAGAAGAGCAGGCAGATTTGGGAAGAACGTCAAGACTCAAAAGAGAAAATGATACAGGAAAAACTTTCCATTTCACAGTTGCTGGTCTGAGGCAGACAAATCCAATACATGGAGTGACTACACCACCAGCTGAATACTTGGCACCTTCTGAGCCTTTAGAGACGAGAGTGTGAGACAACTAAATCAACTGAAAATTCATGGTAATTAAGAGATCTGTAATTAGGAAACTTTGAAGCAAGGGTGATGGGAAGTTATTTAACAAATTTTTGTACATGAACATGCCATTTCATTGGTAAAGAAGGGAACAGCAATAGGCTCAGACAAAGTCAGACCTGAAAGCCTGAACAATCTGCCTTCAGTACTCATCAATACACTGGCTCAGCTCTTCACATGCTACCTGTCTGAATGCAAGGTGCCCTCCCAATGGAAAACAAGCAAGACAGTCCTACTGATCAAAAAAGGGAGACATCCACGATATTGGCAACTATCACCCCATCTGCCTGTTGTCTGTCATCTACAAGCTGTTCACTCAAGTCATTCTGAACAGGATTGGCAGAACATTAGATGAAGGACAACCATGCGAGCAAGCAGGCTTCCGAAAAGGATTCAGCACAATCGACCATATCCACATGGTAACCAAGTTCATTCAAGTTTGTAGGGAGTTCAAGATGCCACTCTGTCTCACGTTCATTGATTTACAGAAAGCCTTTGATTCTGTGGAGACTGAAGCGGTCATCAAAGCCCTAGCCAAACACTGTGTTCAAACCCCATACATCAAGATCCTTTGTGAGCTGTATTACGGAATCACCACCAGGATCTCACCATTCTACAAAGAAGTGATCATTGATGTCAAAAGAGGGGTTCGGCAGGGTGATACCATTTCACCAAAACTCTTCAGCGCCACCCTCAAGAACGTCATGCAACAATTAGAATGGGAAGGAATGTGAGTGAAGATAGACGGAGGGCAACTATACCACCTATGCTTCACTGATGACATCGTTCTAATAACACCAAATATTAGCCTAGCGGCACAAATGCTGACTAACTTTGACCAACAATGTGGAAATATAGGTCTACAGCTGAATCTCAACAAAACTATGTTCATGAGAAATGAACTAGTTCCAGAGGCCCCATTCACTCTCAATGGAACAAACATCTCTGAATGCAGCAGTTATGTGTACCTAGGTCGAGAAATCAACATGTTGAACGACCTAAAATCTGAGCTGCACAGGAGGAAGAGAACAACATGGAATGCCTTCAAAAGCATTGAAGAAATAGCTAAAAAAGACAAAGAACCTCTGGCTCTGGGCACATCTCTTCAACTCCACCATTCTCCCTGCACTAACATATGCCTCAGAGACCTGGGCCCTATGAAAGCAGGATGAGAATGCTATTCGGGTCTCCCAGAGAGGAATCGAAAGAGCTATGCTTGGAATATCATGCCTCACTTAAGTGAAAGAAGGAATCCTGAGCTCCGACCTTCGTTGCTGTTCCAGAGTCAGGGATGCTGTCTCCTTTGCCAAGGCATAGAAAATTAGATGGGCTGGACATGTAATGCAATTTGGAGATGACCTCCAAATTGCATTACAAGGGCTCTGGACTAGAGCCCTTACCGACTGGATCCCACGGGATGTCAAAAGATCACTTGGCCGCCTACCTACAAGATGGTCAGACTACTTCTTCAAGACCCTGAACAAATGGTTTGAGGCTCTTGGTGTTCCTGAAGCAACCAGACGCCATTGGGCTACACTGGCACGTGATAGGGTCAAATGGAGATGTTACTGGCGCCCGCTTGAGCAAATCGATGAATAACAGGATGTCAAGTGATCAAGTGATCAAGAACTATTCCTAAATATCTTCCTGACCCCTACACTGTTTGTTCACAGGCCAGAGTCCAACCCTCCCAATGAAAGAGCAAAGAACTGAGCATAAATTTGAGTTGCTACCCAAGAGATAAAAAATTGCAGTGCATGTCCAACTGAGTTAAAATGTAAAATGAAAAAATAGAAAGCAACATTTTTAGAGAAATTAAAATGAAATCCATAGACTTAGAATGTAATATATAAAACATCTGAGCTCTACCCAAAATTATTCAATAAAAGAATAATTGGGACAATATGACACATTCTCCAAAGAAAATCAATATAGACTTCAACTTTGACTTGAACATCCAGAGTGTAATACCACCCTGTCTGTTGCTTCAACAATCAATCTTTTGCATGACTGAGGAGGCAGAAGGCAAAAAAAAGAACAAAGATTCCTGTCTCAGAAAGGGATTTCTCCTCCGCCCCCTTTCAGTGGTACTTAGGTCCCACTGAGGAGGAATCTTATGGCACTCATTAGTATGGGGTATGATGGAATTGTCAGTAGTTGCTTCTGGTCTCTTCTCTGATTGGCTCATCTGTTTAGAGGTTAATGATGCATTCAGTTGCTCTTCCCAGCCCAGGTTCCCACAACTAATATCCTATCATTTTCAAGACCAGTAAGAACCTTTTTTAAACCAGACCTACCTACATAGTAAAGAAATTGCTTACATTATTTGGCATTTTTAAGGCATCTAATTCAATAAGGCATTTTTCCTTAAGGATATAAATTTTGTCATCATAGATCACCTGCGGCATAAACATAGTTTACTACCCTGACACGGACATGACACTAACCCAGATATGAAATACCAGAGATCTGCTACAGGACAGTATATTTCAGTCTCAACAATCCACTTGTGTCTCTCTGACTCAGGAGTCCATGACACTTCTGGGACCCTTTATTATTTTCAATCCAGACACTATCTTGGGAATGACTTGTTTCAAAAGTTTATGACTCACAGTGTAAACTGTTTTCTCCATTTGTCCAAAATTTCTCTTCTTTCAGGCTTCAAAGAGTCTTCTCTGTTCATTTTCGTACTTTGGAATTTGGTGAACACAAACAGATTGATGCCCTTCATGGCTTCATCGGCTTTGATCATCTCCCCATGCAGTCTTCATCTCTGTGGGCTGAAAGTCTTAATCTTCTTAGTTTGACCTCATGTTTCAGTCCACCTAGTCCCTTAATTCTTTCATCTGCCCTTCACTGGCCCTTCTAAGCATCATATTTCTTTGTTAAGGGGTACTCAACACAGACACTATTTCAAGAGCAGGTGTTCCTGTCTTGTCTTTAACTCTCTCCAGTGAGCTATTCAATCAAGCATGCCTGTATGTTTTCAGGGGATGGGGCAAACAGGAAGGGAGACATATTTCAAAGTCAATGTCAGAACACAGTTTGGAAATATTTTGTTGCCCAAATGATGCAAGGGGAAATTACTCCCTGGGATCCTTTAGTATCTATTCAAACTTGAATGGCGAGATTTCCAAAGACATGTGGGAGCTACAGCGATAGGCACTGTGAAAAAACAGAGTCTATTTTTATACAATATTCACTGAGGGGGTAGGGGGAAATTAATAAAAAAAACAGAAAAACAACACTATATTTTATGCATAGGGTAAAAAAATAGGATGGCAGCTTCAATTTGATATTTTGCTTCTTAAAAGCTGTTGTTTTTGTAGAAATCAGGAAAAAAATAAACAAATGGAACAGAAGGTGTTATACACAGGATGAATATAAACACATGCGCATAGTATGTTAGTATTTAGAAAATCTCAACCCAAATAGAGGTTTCCAAAAACCAGGCATGATGCAGAGATGGGCTGCCCCTAAGAGATCTTCCCAGGGAGCTTGTTTACAAATGACCCTAGAGACCTAGCTTATAAAACACTGTTTCAGTAAATCAAGGGTAAGGTTTGGGGAGGATTTATTTTTTGCAGTGGGGGAGGGGATTGTTTTTTTTTTATTGAATCACGTAATATACACCATTGCAAAGATTTTCATGATTGGTTTTCAGTCATACAATGTTTCAACACCCATCCCTCCACCAGCACCCATTTCCCAGAACCAATATCCCCAGTTTCCCTCCCACCCACCCCCTACTTCTATGGCAGGCATTTTTCCTGATGAGGAAGCTAGCGCTCATAGAGGTATTATTTACCAAGTTTGCATCATAAATTGGAAGGTGAGTCAACTAGAATCCAGAATAAAGTCACTGACTGTATATGCAGCTCTTTTCTGGGAGTCCGTCCTCTATAGCCACTAAGAGGCCTGGGGTCAACGCCTTCTCCAACGTTAACTGGGAAAGCCCTCCTTTTCCAGCTGGTTCCAGTTTATTTTTTTTAACCAGAAGATGAGGTTGATCTCTCCCCTAATGACTTTGCTTCAAGGAATCTAAGGGGGCTGCCTACATGCTCTCCTCAAAAGATCTACCCAATAATGATTCAGGGGCTCCCTGTAACCATTCAAATTGGGGTCCCTAAACCAGTAAGAAAGCAAAGCCCCCACTTTCATCTTTACTGTGCTGTTGCTTCAGTTTTGCATTTCCCTTTGGTGAAGCATTACGGTTCTCATTTATCTGATGAATATGTGATTATTATAACATTACCTATATTATGCATATGTTCATGTATGTATATGCAATGAATGACTCATAAAAGAAATTACCCTAATCTTCCATTTAACTTACGGAACATTTCCAAAAGATATTTCTAGAGCAGTGTTGAAGTCTCCAACTACAATTGTGTTGCTGTCAATGTCTTCTTTGAAGTCTATTAGTAGTTGTTTTAGGTATTTTGCTGGCCCCTCGTTGGGTGCATATATGTTTAATAGCATGATTTCTTCCTGATATATGCATCCCTTGACTATTAAGAAGTGACCTTCATTGTCCCTTCTGACCTTCTTTAGCCTGAAGTCTATGTTTTCAGATACCAGTATGGCCACCCCAGCCTTTTTGGATGGGTTGTTTGAGTGAAGGATTGTTTTCCAGCCTTTTATTTTGAGCCTGTCTTTGCTCCAATTGTTCAGGTGCGTTTCTTGAAGGCAGCAGAATGTCGGATTCAATTTTTTGATCCATTTTGCCACTCTGTGTCTCTTAACTGGTGCATTTAGACCATTGACATTGAGAGAGATTATTGTCATGGGATTTTGTGCCATCTTTCTGTATAGGTTGGTTGTTCTTTTGGGTTATGTCTCGTCTTATAGTAGATCTTTCAGTCCTTTTTAAGGTTGGTTTTGATTTTACAAAGTTCCTAAGCTGTTGTTTATCCAAGAAGTTGTATATCTGTCCTTCAAATCTGAGTGAGAGTTTAGCTGGATAAAGAATTCTTGCTATATCCCACCACTACCTTTGGGCTTGGAGGGTGTCTTCTGAGAAGTCTGCTGAAAGTTGAATGGATGCTCCTTTGTATGCAATTTCCTTCTTTGATCTTGCTGCCTGAAGAATTATGTCTCTGTCTATGGCATCCATTACTTTGACTAGGATGTGTCTTGGGATCTTTCTATTGAGATCTCTTCTTGCTGGTACGTGTCTGGCTTCTTGGATCTGGATGCCTTCATCCTTTAACTCAGGGACTTTTCAGCCAGGATGATTTTAACTGTTTTAATTTCCTTGGGGTAACTTTCCTGTCCCTCTGGGATGCCGATGATTCTTATGTTGTTCTGCCTGGCTTCATCCCTTGTTCTCTGTTCCGTTGCTGATTCATTTTCCAATCTTTCTCCATCTTATATAGTTCTCTGAGTGCTTTCTGCAGCTCATCTTCAGTCTCACTGATTCTCTCTTCCACTGCTGTCATCCTACTGTTGAGAGCCCCTATTGTGTTTTTCATTTTATCTACTGAGTTTTTAAGTGATGATATTTCTATTTGCATGGTTCACATTTTCTGCTCTCATTTCCTCCCGTAATTTATTGACTGCCCTTTCAACTGCTTTGTTTATGTTCTCCTGTATTTTATTGGACATCTGCTCCATTTTTTCATTGAGCTCCTTAAACATCCTACCAATTTCTTCTCTAATTTCATTGTCAGAGAGATCTTGCATATCTGTATTCTTTTTTGAGTCTTCAGGGTCGATTCCTTCGTCTGTTCTTCGAGCTGGGGATCTGCGTTGTTTCCCCATGGTGTTGCGGTGTTCAGGGATAGATTCCTCTAGTGTACTGTTTCTTTTTAATTGAGGGTACTACCTTCCCTTGGTGTTGAATTTCCTAGTTTTTGTATTAATAAGCGGCCGCATGAGCGGCCACCTGCAGGGCCAGCCGCACACCCCAGGGAGAATACCTGAGGCGGAGACAGACTATGGGCTGTGCCCCAAAGCCATTCTGGGCCCCACACCTCTACCCCTGCCACTACAATCTTGAAGACTAATTCCTCAACCTTCTCATGTATAAATAGAGACCTGATACATGAGCCTTTGTAATTTAGTACTGTACTACTTCGCTTGAATTTGAACATTGAGATTGGCAATGTACAATGGTCCCTCCTTGTTTTTATTTATTTATTTATTTATTTATTATTTATTTTTTATTTATTTATTTTTGCTTTTTTGGGGGTCACACCCGGCAACACTAATGGGTTACTCCTGGCTCTGCACTCAGGAATTACTCCTGGTGGTGCTCGGGGACCATATGGGATGCCAGCGATCGAACCCTGGGCCGGCACAGGCACGTGCCTGTGCAAGGCAAATGCCCTACCTTCTGGGCTTTCGCTCAAGCCCCATATCTTTGGCTATACATTTTTACATTTGTTGCTGACACTCATTCACGTTCAGGCATGCCACCGTATTGTATCTGTCACTGTACATGCTGTTCCCACTTGTGCCACACCAGGGAATTGTGTCACTATGCCACATTCATTAGTAAATAAATTGCTATGTGATTACTGTATACCATGTCTTTTTCTAGTACTAGGAATGTACATGTGAGCAAAACAGACACATACTTTTCCCTCATGGTGCTTAGATTCCAATGACCAGCACAACCTGCATACTACATTTTCTAATTGTTTGTCCAGACACCTTACTTGAGTTTTGTTCTGCCATTACCAGTACTGCTACCATGAATTCTGTACTAGGGTATTTTCAGGGCAGCATTTCACAAAACTGAGAGTCTGTTAGAATACCTGGGGGACTTTGGAAGCCACCCATGCTCAGGTCCTACTTTAGGAGATCGTGCATGCATAGTGGGTGGGGTCTAAGGACTGAAGATTGTTGACCTCTGATGAGATTTGATTGATTGATTGATTTTGATTAGAGAATACCTCCTTCAGTGTTTAGAACCTTTACTCCTGGCTTTGTGCTCAGGGATCACTCCTGACAGTGCACAGTCACCATATGCAATGCCAGGGGTTGGAACCCCATCCCTGTGATGTGATTTTAATAGATAAACTACTCTATGACATTCTTCCATGGGCTCCTTCCATGCCTTTTACTTCTGCATTCAAAGTTATTTAAGAAAGAACCAGTTCAATATTGTAAACTATCACTATCACTATCACTATCTTCCCGTTAATCATCTATTTACTAGAGCGGGCACCAGTAATATTTCCATATGTCCTGTCTCATGCTAGTAGAACCCAAAGGCATCTGCTTGCTCCAGGAACATAAAGAGCCTCAAACCATTATATTAGGTCATGGGAATGACCCAATATAAATGTTACTGGTATTTGGTATATCAAATACTACACGAGCAGCTTGCCAGGCTTGCCGTGCAGGTGGCATACTGTTGTAGTCACCTCTAAATAAAGCATTTATTGATGAACTGCACAGCCGCTAGCAACTGCTCGAGCCGGGCTGTGATAGTCTGGTCTGCTGGGTGGAGTTGTGATGAGAGGGAAGTCCGGATGTGGAAAATGGTGGCCCCCATGGAGTAGGGGGGTCATCTGGCTTATTGTGAGGCTTTGCTGGGGTGGCAGGTCAGAGCTAGACCCCGCCATGCCTCCTGGGCACCTCATGAGCAGCTGGGCACAGGGAGAGCAAGTAGCAGCTATGCCCCATGTCTGAGAGTCTCAATTTTTTAAAAATTTCTTTTGGTTTTTGGGCCATACCAGGTTGTGTTTAGATCTTTTCCTGGCTCAGCACTCAAGGAAGACTCTTGGTGGGGTACTAAGAACTAAACCAAGACATTCTACATGAAAAAGCAAGCATCCCACTTGCTGTATTGTCTCTCTAGCACCACCAATACCCACAATCAATTAATTTTTTTTCTTTTTTGAGTCACACTCAGTGATGCTCAGGGGTTTCTCCTGGATCTGCACTCAGGAATCACTCCTCTTGGTGCTTAGGGGATCATATGGGATGTTGGGGATCATATCTGGGTGCAAGGTCATATGCCCTACCCACTGTACTATAGCTCTGGCTAAAATTCAATTAATTTTTAAGAGAAGAAAAGGCCTCATAATTGCTACCCTCCCCATTCAGTCTATTATGACTACTCTACATTACCACCTACTTCAAACATCTTTGAACTTTCTGTACTCAGTTCCATGTCTGTGCTCCTGTTCACCACCATCATGCTACAGAGAGTTTCAGGTATCCAGCAATACGTTGGTCTCTTTCGTCAAGTGTAAGCAACACAGTAGACAGCGTTTCTCATTTGTTATTGCTTTATTTCAACACAGTGCCTGGTATGGAGTTCAGGTTGAATGAAAGAACAAGTAAACAGAAGAGATGCACAGTGCTTTGTTATATTAGTGGACAGGCGTGGCAGGGGTGGAAGTGGACTAGATATGCAATAAGGCTGAGGCAAGATAAAACTTGGGCAAAAGAAAAATTATTTATAGACATACTGCCTTGAAAATGGAACCCAGGTAATTATGACCTATCACTTGTATCAATAATGGCAGATTAAGATCTTAGAATCCTCAGGAAGCTATTTACCATAAAGCCACGCATTGAAAAAATTATCAAGGGACATCATGTAGTTTCTAGCTTCACTGGGGACTGATAGATTTTCAAGACATCAGAAACATATTTTTAATAAGAATATAAAGCACAAGCCAGTGTTCCTTGTGCTTCCTTCATGCTTGTGCCCTGTGCACAAGCAAATGTCATCACATTGAGTCTTTGCAAGTTAAGGGTGCTGGCTACCAGGTCAGACCACATTACAGTTCAGACCAAATTACGACTAACAATCCAGAATGTGAACCCAAATCTGCCTGAGTTCAAAGTTACATTCACCTATTACTGTATGTGTGCAGTGGACAACTTCCTTAGTAATTCTGCGCCTGGTCTTCACCTCTGTAAAATGCAGATTCTAATATTATCTCCCACATTGATACATATCAGATATTCCAAAAAATATTCAAAGAGCTCTATTAACATTTACAGTTACGTTTCCATCACTACCTTCCACATCCCTGCACCAAGACCCATCAGTTGTCCACCTCTTCCCTTATCACTGCCACTCTACTACTCCCTACCTTAGCTGTTGTTTTTCTGTGGTATCACTGCTGGCACCGCAGCCCTCCACATAAACCTTCATACTGCAACCAGATAGATTAAGACGAGTTGCCCTCGCCAGACTCTCCTGTCCAAGGATACTTCCACAAGTTCTTCAGATCAAGTCTGAACTCTTCTGCCCAATTTCTCTCTCCACTCACTCCAGTTTAACATTTCACCTTTTTTTCAGACACAAAAACTCAGGAAAGAAAACGCATTTTGTGTAATATAGCTATTCTGTTGAAATAGTATTATTACCCTTCTCTCTATGCTAGGTACTCTACAGACAATATATCTTTTGTTCCATTAAATAATATGTTTTAACTGAGTAACAGTGAGATACACAATTACAAAGTTGTTCATAATTGGGTTTCAGTCTTACAATGTTCCATCACCCATCCCTTCACCATTGTATATATTGCACCACCAAGGTCCCCAGTGTTCCTCCTCACCTCCCACGCACCTCTATGGCAAGCACTTTTAAAAAATTTTTATTATACCACCATGAGACATACAATTACAAAGGTGTTCATAATTGGTTCTTGGTAATACAGTATTCCAGCACCCATCCCTCCACCAGTGACCCATTTCCACCACCAATGTACCCTCACCCTCAGGCTACCTCAATAGCAGGTACCCCCGCTCCCTTTCTTTCTCTATCTGTCTCTCTGTCTCTGCATCTATCTCCCTCTTCTTTTACACATTGTGGCTAGTATAGCAAACACTTTTCTTCCTCTCTCTATCTTTCATTTTGGGCCTTATGGATTGCAATACAGACACTGAAAGTTTATCATACCACATTACCTTCTTTCAACACTCAGTCCTTTTCAAAATGATCATTTCCAACTATCATGGTTACATTGGTCCCTTCTCTATCCTAACTGCCCTTTTCCCCCCAACACAGACTCTTCTGTAAAGCTTCAAATCATTGACCAGTCCTTATGGCTCCTACTTTATCTTGGTCATGGATGTTGGTCTCATTCTATTTTTTAATCACGCAAATGAAAGCATTCATTCTATGTCTGTCCCTCTCCTTTTTGATTCATTTCACACAGCATGATGCTGTCCAACACATTCTACCTTTATACCATTTTAACCCTCCCAGTCAAAGCTGTTTGACCAAAGATAAGTTGTTTTCATATATGGAAGATTGTTGATAAGATTTACAAGAAAAGACTCATCTATATATATTTTTTGTTTGGGGCCACACCCAGCAGTGCTCATGACTTACTTCTGACTATACACTTAGGGATCATTTCTGGTGCTGCTCAGGTTGTAGATATGATGCCAGAGATAGCACCAGATTGGCCAGTTGCACAGTAAGTGCCTCAAACCTTATGTTCCTCTGTTGCCTCGTCCTTGGCCCCATAGTCACCAAGCTAATAAAAGAACCAATTTTCAACTTCATATATTCATTCTCCTCAAAATTAGAGGCCTAAAAGAAAATGCTGAGAGTTGTAAAATATATTATCACAGACTCAGCACCACACTGAAGAAGAATAATTTAAGAATTCTTTGAAATTTCTTGAAACTTCTTGAAACTTCAACAAAGAAGAAATTCAAATGGCCAAAGGCATATGAAAAAATGCTCATCACTAATCATCAGGAAGATGCAAATCAAAAAAAAACAGTGAGATATCATCTCACACCACAGAGACTGGCACATGTCCAAAAGAACAAGAACAATCAGTGCTGGCTTGGATACGGGGGAGAAAGGAACTCTCATCCATTGTTGGTGGAAATGTCAACTGGTAAAGCCTTTTTGGAAAACAATATGGACATTCCTTCAAAAACTAGAAATTGAGCTCCCATTTGACCTAGCCATACCATTTCTGGGAATATATACCTTGGGAGGTCAAACACCATCTGCACTTTTATGTTTATAGCAGCACTATTAACAATAGCCAGAATCTGGAAACAACCAGAGTGCCCAAGAACAGAAGATTAGATAAAGAAACTGTGGTATATCTGCACAATGGAATGCTATGCAGCTGACAGAAAAAAAATGAAGTTATGAAATTTGCCTATAAATGGATGGACCTGGAGAGGATTGTGCTGAGTGAAATTAGCTAGAAGGAAAAGAACAGATATAGAATGACTGCATTTTTTTGCAGGATATGAAAAATAGTATGATACCAATATCCAAGACCAGGTAAAACATGTATTAGGAAGTCTTGTCAGTGGGTGGAATCTACCGCAAGTGTGTGGAACTCAGAGATTAGGTAAGACAGAGAAGGAAACAATGTGCTAATGATATTTGGAAAAGATAATATCAGCCTAGAACTGAGCATTGAATATAGGCAAAGGGATGTACATGTTAACCTCTAAATGTATGTATTGCAAGCCACAATGTGTAAGGGGGTTGGGGGAGGAGAGAAGAGAGACAAAGTGCTTGCCATAGAGGCAGACCGGGTGAGGGGGAGGGAATCAGGGGGACAATGGTGGTGGGAAATGGGCACTATTGGAGGGATTGGTGCTGGAACCCTGGTTATTGAAACCCAAACATGAACATTTTTGTAATTGTATATCTTACAGTGGTATAATAAAAAATTAATAAAATAAGGCCACTGTGTACTAAGTGACCTCTAATTTTGTTCTAAAAAAAAAAAGAATACCTAGGAATCAGCTTAACCAAGTGTGTAAAGGACCTATACAAAGATAACAAGACACTGCTTCAAGAAATAAAAAGAGGACACAAGGAAATGGAAACACATTCCCTGCGCATGGATGGGGAGAATTTACATTGTCAAGATGGTAATACTCCCTAGAGCTTTGTACAGATTCAATGCGATTCCTATAAGGATTCCCATGACATTCTTTAAAAGAAATTGACCAAACACTCCTGAAATTCGTATGGAATAATAAACCCCCATGGATAGCTAAAGTAATCCTTGGGAAGAAGAAGATGGAAGGCATCACCTTTCCCAACCTCAAACTGTACTACAAAGCAGCAGTAATTAAAACAGCGTGGTACTGGAATAAAAACAGACCTGTGGACCTATGGAATAGAGTTGAGTATCCTGACAGCTACCCTCAAAGACATGATCAGTTAATCTTTGATAAAGGTGCAAAGAGTCCAAACTGGAGTAAGGGAAAGCCTCTTCAACAAGTGGTGCTGGGAAAACTGGACAGCTACATGTAAAAAAATGAATTTGGACCTGTGTCTAACACCTTGCACAAAAATCAGATCAAAATGGATTAAAGATCTCAATATCAGATCTGATTCCATAAAGTACATTGAAGAAAATATAGGAAAAACCCTCCACAACATTGAAGCTAAAGACATCTTCAAAGATGAAACACCATTAACAAAGCAACTAGAAGAAAATATCAATATATGGGACTACATGAAACTGAAGAGCTTCTGCACCTCGAAAGAAACAGTGACCACGATAGAAAGACAGACCACAGAACAGGAAAGAATATTCACCCAATATCCATCTGATAAGGGGTTAATATCCAGGATATATCAGGCACTGGTACAACTATATAAGAAAAAAAACAGCCAACCCCATTAGAAAATGGAGAGAAGAGATGAACAGAAACTTAGACAAGGGAAGAAATTCGAATGGCCAAAAGGCATATGAAAAAATGCTCACCATCACTAATCATCAGAGAGATGCAGATCAAAACAACAATGAGATATCACCTCACACCACAGAGACTGGCCCATATCCAAAAGGGTAAAAGCAACAAGTGCTGGCGTGGATGCGGGAAAAGGGGACTCTCATACATTGTTGGTGGGAATGTCGACTTGTACAACCTTTCTGGAAAATAATATGGACATTCCTCCAAAGACTAGAAATTGAGCTCCCCCTTTGACCCAGCCATACCGCCTCCTGGGAATATACCCTGGGAAGCCAAAAACACACAGCGGAAACACAATCCGCACTTTTATTTTCATA
Organism: Cryptotis parvus; assembly: GCA_021461705.1. Lineage (NCBI taxonomy): Eukaryota > Metazoa > Chordata > Mammalia > Eulipotyphla > Soricidae > Cryptotis > Cryptotis parvus. Next base: position 44,220 of record JAJIBD010021560.1, read on the forward strand.
GCAGCACTATTCACAATAGCCAGAACCTGGAAACAACCAGTATGCCCGAGAACCGATGACTGGATAAAGAAACTGTGGTACATCTACACAATAGAATACTATGCAGCAGTCAGGAAAAATGAAGTTATGAAATTTGCCTATAAATGGATGGACATGGAAAGAATCATGTTGAGTGAAATTAGTCAGAAGGAAAGAGAGAGACATAGAATGACTGCATTTATTTGCATGACATAAATATACCAGGTGTTCTTACCAAAAGTGGAAATTACCACAAGCGCGTGGGAGTCAGAGGTTAGGTAAGATAGAGAAGGGAACATGTGTGAATAAATGTCAAAAGGTCTGATACCAACATAGAACTGAGCATTAAATGCAGGCAAAAAAATGCAAATGATGGCTTCTAAGTGTATGTAGTGCAACCCACAATGTATAGGAGAAGGAAGAGAGAGAGAGGGAGAGAGAGAGGAGATAAAGAACCTGCCATTTAGGCAGGACGTGGGAGGGGAGGGAATTGGGGACATGGGTGTGGTGGGTGATGGGCACTGGTGGAGGGCGGGTGCTGGAACACTGTGTGACCGAAACCTCCAAACGTGAACAACGTTGTAATTGTATATCTCACGGTGGTACAATAAAATGTTAAAAAAAATACTTTGGTCTTGGCCTCTAGCAAGTCTACTAATGCCTTGCCAGACTATAAGACTTGGGAATGCAGTCTACATGCCTCAGGACCTTCGACATAATTGAATTAGTCTATCAGGGTATTTTGTTGTTCATATATAGGAAGAGATATATATGAAGTTACATGGCAGAGCCTGGCAAGCTACCCGTGTCAAAAACCAGTAACAATTATGATATGCCAACAATTTTGATATGCCAAAAACCAGTAACAATTATGCACCTCATTCCCATGACCTGAAGGAATGGTTTGAGGCTCTTCGTGTTCCTGGAGCAAGCAGATGCCCTTGGGCTACAATTGCTTAGGACAGGCCTTATGGAGATGTTACTGGTGCCCACTCAAGCAAATTGATGAACAATGCAAAGACAAGTGGCAAGTGATATAGGAAGAACCATGTTAGACAAATGTCCTCTCTCAAACATAACCATGCTGACTTTAAGCAATGTTGGGATATGCCTGTTTTCTATGCTATCACTTACTCAAGTATTTATAAATTATACAAGCATTTATTCAAAATTTCCTCACATTTATTTTTCTTTGTCTCAGTGTTCTTTTAGTGACATGGCCTCCACTTCACTGTCTCCCAAGAGCAAGTATCTTCTGTCCTGTGCCACAGAACTGGTTTTGTAGGAAACTGCAAGGCAAACCCTGGGGTTGTGTCTCCCCAACTGACCTTTGACTTAGTTGCAGAATGAGCTTCTACAGATTCCTGAATAGAAACCCTTGAGATCTTGGACCCATGCTTTCCTAATGACTGATTTCTTAACTGCAGGCTCTTCTAGGTCCCCACCCCCTTTCTCAGTGTTTGGATATTCTAGATCATCAGAGTTTCTACTGGCAACATTATCTGCAGTCAGAATCATGCCTCTGAGTTGTATTTCTCTATGTAGTCTTTACATAGAGGTTTTTATCATAGTTTAATCTCTTAAATTGGTCCAGTTGTCCTCAAAAGAAATAGATATAAGATGTTTCTTTTACTATTCCTTTATTTTATGGCCAAGGCATCTTTTTTTCTAACATATTCTTCTAAAGGATGTAGTGAGATATTCATGTAGTGAGAAAGTTATCATGTCTATGAATTCTGAGTCTTCCAATAGCCTTCACTTTTCAAACAAATGTTACCTATCTTTTCTAGTCCTTGATTTTCTTTTCATATTTTTAAATTTTATTTTCCCTTACACTTTATATAATTATTGTGCTTTACAAAGTTGTTTATAATTTATTACAGACGTTCAATATTCCAACATCAGTCCCACCACCATTGCATCTTCCCACCACCATTATTTTAAAATTTCTACAAATACCCTTTAAGCCTGCCCCCCATAGCAGGCTTATTTATTATCAATAATTTATTTTATATCTAAATAAACTACCAATTTATATATTTATATATATAATAAATATACAATGAATACATTTATATATAAATAAATAAATTCATATATTTATATATTTTAATAAATTATCAGTAATTTATTTTATATTGCTTGTTATAAATAACTGCTAAAAGAATGATCAAAAACTGTGTCCTTAGAAGAAAGTTAGTGAAGATTGTTGCATCTCACCATGAAGCCATTAAGCTCTTATATTAAGATGTTGTTAGAGGTTAAGCCCTCTGTGTTTATATTCTGCTAATTGAAATTGGTTGCCTTCTACATTACTGTCCATCCATCAGTGTGCTACTTCTGATTTATTAGTGTTTTAGAGTTTGAGATGTCGCTCCAGGAAGTCCAAATTGTTTAAGGGTTTGATACAATTAGAGTTAAATTTTCAACTGGGTGGCAGCTCTGGGGTGTGTGTGTGTGTGTGTGTGTGTGTGTGTGCACGTGTGTGTGTGTCTATGTGTGTGTTTGTGAGCCATGGCTTCCAGAAATATGGGAGATACGGGGAGGTAGTCCATTTTGTACTCCATGAAATCCTAGAGATTTCATTCATAAAATCCGCATGCCTGAGTTTTTCAACAAATAAGCTTCTGATTGAGGCTCATCTTTAGCAATGGAATCTGGCCAGAGCATGCAGCAGTTGTGCAGTGTGAAGGTTTTCTGCTGCTGAGGCTCTGTTCATAGGGTGCTAGGCTCACCAGCCCCCTCCAGAGTGTCTTGGACAACTCAGCCTTGCTCAGCGTTTGGAAGAATCTTTGCAACTTGTTGATCTTTTTCGAGACTTATTTGAATCTCTGGGTCATGGCCTGTGAATGTGAATCATCACTGATTTTATTAATGGAGTGTTGCAGGACTCCTAAGGGCCGCTGCATCTGCTCTGGATTGCCTCCCGCAAATCACTCCGTAGAATAAGGGGTAGTCTAAATGTGGCAGTTTATCCGACCATGTATGCTGTACTAGCTGGTATAAATATTCTCCCATGCTATCACAATCATCGTGGGACTAGCTAGATCTTACCAGCTTATTAGCCTGGCCACGTAGGACACCTAAGTAATTAGACCAGAGAGAAATGCTGTTTGCTTCCAAGCAAACAAGCATGGCTCCCTGATATACTCAAAGGCAACTAAAATATAAAACTACAATGAAGTAGAGGAGACTTGTGAAGGCTTGGAGAAATATTTAACTGGCATTGGTGTTGGTCAAGGTACAGAGACATGCCATCTCAGAAACCCCTTCTCTACACTACAAAAGCATTCCTAAGCAGATTTCAGCTCAAAACATTAGCACAGTAAAGGCCCTAGGTGAGGTGCAGGGAGGGATTACCTAAGGGCATTGGACCTTCCCTGCTTTCCATAACAGTGGGAGGAAGGTCTGAGTTACAGGGATATAAACTAGCCGGTTCCCGCTCTCGCCCCTTCTTCTTCCTTGTGGGATCTCTCTCCGTGTGAGCGTTCATTTCCCTTGGAAGCTTTTACACATGGTGGTCGCCATCTTGGCCTACACATGGCTGGGGTTCTAGCCTGGAATCCTAAGCATCGGGTTTTTCCTTTTTGCTGATTTGTATGCCTGAACCTGTGATAAGTAAAGCCTTTTAAAACTGCATCGGATTCCTGAGTTTTCATCCGTTCCCTCGCCCGGCCGGAGGTAGAAGGGAACTCGCTTCCCGGCACTGTCGGGACCCCGGCGGAGCGCCCGACAATGGAGTACTATCATCTTGGACATATGTTCCCATCAGACTTATCTCTAGTAGGTAGAGTCTATCAGATAATATTAGCTCATCAGCATCAATTATGCATCAAATATTATCAGCTCATCAGTGTCAATGCTCTCTCTTGGATACTTGCAGATATTGGACATATTTTTTGATCATATGATTCTATACCTCTATATTACCTTAAAATAACATAAAGTCCCTTGAAAATTCTACACTATCTTTCTGCTCTTCTCTCCCCCAAATGTGCCCATATTACCTGTCATTAAATAGGATAACGTCAAAATTCTTCGGGCAAAAGAGTAAAAGTAAACTTCCACTTGATTTTTTGAGTGGGCTTAACTGTAATGTTAAGAAAGATTTTTCTATTGTTTTTCTAAAGACTACTCTCAAGGTTGTATTTCTGCCAGCTAACTCACCAAGACCTTGCATCTCTTCTTCAGCCAGCCTTTAGGCAACAATCACTATTTTAAATCTAATAAAAACTAAAACATCTCTAAACTCCATCTTTCCAGTTGTCTGGACAAAATAATGAATCATCCCCAGGTCGTTTTTTCACATCTAACACCCAACCAGTTGGGGAATCTTCTTTCTCTATCTTCAAATATAGCACCTGATTACTCTCTATGGTCACCTATTCCAAGCTGTTGCAAGAGACTCCCTAACTCTTTCCACAGAGTCAAAGTCAATGTCCTCAGAGTGACCCTGAAAGGTCACCACAACATGACCCTTTGTTATAACTCTAAACCCGTCTCCTAATATTCTCCCTCTTCTCCCACTTCAGTGGTCTTGTTCCTCATGAAGTACACCTGGTAAACTCCTGCTACCTCGTGTTTACACTGATGGTCCCCCTTGGTTACGGACAGCATACCTCATTCCCTTGCCCCTTCCCATCTTTATTCCAATGGTCTCCTTGTTCCTCATGAAGTACACCTGGTAAACTCCTGCTACCTCGTGTTTACACTGATGGTCCCCTTGGTTACTGGACAGCATATCTCATTCCCTTGCCCCTTCCCATCTTTATTCCAATGTCATCGTCTCAATAAACACCACCTTGACCACCATCTTTCCTTTCAGCCTAGAACTTCTAATTGCTCTTACACTGATATTTTCTTTTTTTGTAACGTTCATTCTCTAATACTCTACATTTACTCTCTAATTCTCTTATCAAAATTTACAAGAAAAACTTTTCACTTCATGAATATATTTCTAATATCTGACATATAAAAGGCACTTGAAAAAATCTAAAATGAATGAAAAAATGATTTTGCCTTTGTATCTGTGCAACTTGAGCCTTGAATTATTGCGCTCAGGCTTGACTATCCCAAGAATAGTTTTTCTTTTCCCCTAGGGAATCTCTACTCTAATCAGTCTGTCATTCTTGGTTTTCATTCCTTCACTGCTGCTGTTCAGCTGGAAGGTGAAAGAAAATACTTTTTCTCTATCATTCTAGTCCCCACCAGACTTCCAGAAAACCTTACACCATGAATAGAATGACCCAGACAGAGGTTTTTTTAAGTGGCAAACCTTGCCTTTCAGTCCATAAGACACCACTATGTGTCTATTGCAGGGAAAGAGTATGGTCTTCTCTGTTTAATATGATGGGTCTCTTCTTTCATTTAAAACCAAAAAGAAGGGTTCAGAGCAATAGCCCAGTGGGTAGGGCACTTGCCTTGCACACAGCCGACCAGGGTTCGATCCCTGGCATCCCATATGGTCACCTGAGCACACCAGGAGTAATTCCTGAGCAAAGAGTCAGGAGTAACCCCTGAGCGTCGCCAGGTGTGACCCAGAAAACAACAACAAAAAAAAAGAAACTTAAAAATGAGAAAGAAAACTCAACAGACTGTATGTGTGCTGTGCATACATGAGAACTTGGTTCAATCCACAATATTGCATGGTCCCTTGAGCACTGCAAGGGAGTGGCCTCTGAGCCCTGAGAACTAACGAGTATGACCAAAGAAATTAACTTAACATCTTTTTTATGATTCAACCACAATTTGAATCCTGGAAATGTCAGAACTGTCTGGAACTAAGAGAGTGAAATCAGAAACAAGTCAGAACCTACAGTGTGCAATAAATTAACATTTTCATGGTCAAGAAAATAAAACCCACAAGCTTAGCTCCCCCTATGATTTCCCACTTGATCCTTTCCACATTAGCAGAACTCTGATTCTTCCTACGTTAGAACCATGACTCCAAGCGGTTCATCTCTGCCTTCTGGGACTCATCACTGAAAGTCAGCTGCCTATATAAGGATGTAGGAAACATACATCTCTAAACATACATATATCCTCTGCTTTTCAGAGGTCAAAGTCACCTGCAATGATTTGTCTGAGATCAGGGCAGTTCCCAAAGGACAGAGAAGAGGATGCTCCACCTACTCATCACTCATACTGGATACTCCACCAAACTCATCACTAAGAAAAGTCTTTTGCCTGATAGGGTCACTACAGAGACAAGCAGATATCTTGTGGGTGCCCCACATACAAACATGTCAGAAAAGGCAAGTCAGCATTTTCCCTCTCCTGTGGAAGAATAAAAGGTCAATGAAGTAGATTTCTTTAAATCCACATTTTATATCTCCATGCCATGATTTCCCAATGACATCAAGCCAGAGAAACACATTCCATTTAGTCATCACCATAACTCCAAAGACTTGCACAGTGAATGGCATAGAGAGGCCCCATCATTAATATTTGTTACCTGACAGGTGACTTTCATCCTTTTTACACATACAGACTGCTATAAATAGGATAAATGCATCCTAGACTACAAAGGCAGAAATTCCTGTGGCGTCTGTGGACAAGAAGTTGATAAACAGTGGCATAAAGAAATAAATGTCATTGTATCAAAAGGAAAATTCCTTTGACTGACAAATACAGCTTCTTGAAGGTGGTTTCTCTAATTTATTATTTTATTATTTGGAAGCTTTAGCCAATATTTGTTATGGGGCTCCTTCCCTTTGTGTCTGAAGACAGAATCACGGCCGGAGGGTGGCAGGTGTGGCAGTTAATAAAAGAGACTGAATGGGATGAGTCAACTGAGCATTTTCTTGCCGATAATTGTATTGTTTCTAAATATTCCTAACAATCTAAGATTCATTCATGCCAGGGAAAACTGTATTTATAGTTATCCCAAATATACCTCCCACTGAGCTCTCACATCTTCTCCAATGTGAAACTCCACTCCTCTTTCCCTGTGAAGCATGTTCCTTTCTGAATAATAAAAATGGATTTTTGTCACTGTTCAGCACTTGACTAAGGCTTTGCATTTTCTCAGGAGTGCCATAGGTTAGGCTATGTACTTTAATGTTAAAAATGAATGTTTCCAAAAAAACTTCATGAGGCAACATGCACAGAGCAGTGCAATGAGATGAAGCGTACTTCAATGTGTCACTTACTTCCATGGAACAAATGTTTTAGAAAATACAAGGTCAGGCATTATATGAAAAATATTTGAGAAAATACAAGTGTCTCAGATTTTTTATTTTTGAGCTACACCAGTAGTGCTCCAGGTTTAGTCCTGACAAACTCAGAGGACCATATTGGGTGCAAGGGATGGAACCTGGGACAACCATTTGTAAGGCAACACCCCACCCACTTTACTATTATTCTCATCCCCACATGGTGTTGTTTTTAGTATTTGTTTTTAGAGAAAGAATTTTGAAACTTGTGTGTGTGTGTGTGTGTGTGTGTGTGTGTGTGTGTGTACTCATGAAGACACTATAGGAACTCTCTGCTAAGAACTTCTCCATGGCTTTGGTAATAATCTGTCAAACTGGGGACTCGGTAGGCAATAACCATGACTGAACCTTGATTGAATATCAGTTAATCCTCATTTTTACTTGTTACTTAGTTTCTTTAAAATGGAATTCATGTCCACCACAATACAACCTTATTCTTGTTTATTCCTGAAGACTACTACTACCAGTCTACTGACACGTGCCTCTGTTCTTGAGCTCTATCAGTTTAATTACAAGGTTCCTAGTAGCCCTTCCCTTAGCTATTGGTAACTACCATCTCCTTGTTGTCTAAATCAGTTGGACAATTTATTCTGTTTTAACCATACAAAAATCCACCTCACCAAGGTCACCCCAGAAATTATCGTTTCTGATAATTGCTCAATAAATCCCACTCCAGGGATGGAGACATAGTCTAAGGCACTTGTCTTGCCATGACCAATCTGGGTTCAATACCTGGGACTATGTATGTTCCCTGATCATCCCCAGGAGTGATCCCCAAGAACAGTCAGGAGTAAGCCCTGAACTACATTGGCTGTGACTGAGGAAAAAAAAGAAGCAGGGAAGTAAGGATGGGGAAATGAAATCCCATTCCTCTCTAACCACTTTGGTGCTCATAATTCTCAGACCTGGGCCCAATTTTAGCATCTTCCCTTGAACTTGGTCATCTCAGTTTAGCAGGGCTCAATTAAACTCACTGTCTTCCCCAAATCTATTTGCTCTCCTGTTCTTCCCTGTTCAAGACCCAGAAGCTTTGCTGGTCTGTAGGTAACATCAGATCCACATCTTCAAGATATTTCTCATCACACTTGTCCCTTCTTTGCTCCTGTTAATTCCAGCCTTTACAGTTCCTCCTTAGACTTATTGCCAGTCTTTTAACTCATTTGTTTCTCTTTCATTTTGTCAGTTTGACATCTGAGCTACTGCCAATGACAAAGATACTAAAGATCAAATTGGTTTTTGTCCCCTTTACTTAAAAAATTCTTTCTCTGGATCCCCAGCGTCTGTGGCCACGGTCACTTGAAGGGCTTTTCAGATCAATGTTGATTTGATCCTTACCACCCTTTCCCCATCACCTGTCCTTACCTCAGAATCTATCTTTCAACAATTTATAGCTGCATATAGTTCCCAAAGCAAATGTAATCAATAAGAATTTGCTTTCATGACACACTTGAGGAACATCACATTTTTTTTTCAGAATAAAATTAAAACTGCTTTAGGCTTTCTTTTCCAGTGTTGTCAGGAAATGGAAATGTAATCCTCAGTCCTTTCCCACCACTGAGTTCTGTCAAAGTCCCACACAGGAAAAGCCCCAGTCCAGGTAGGTCTCTGGGGTTGCCTGATTGCTTCTGTTCCTTCTGCTTTTAACACCTTTGTCAAGTCTACCAAAGGCCATAGGCACTGCTTATCCCAAAGGACAATAATAATGGCACGGAGTTATATTGCGCTTAATATGGCTTGAAACGGTTCCAAGAATTTTGCATATATTCACTTGCAATATTCTTCAGAGCAATTTTAGGAAGAATTTATTCATTTTATTTATTAGGAGGGTGGTTCAGAGAATTTGGAATGCCCGGTTGTGCTCAGAGGCTATTAATGGCTCTATAATCAGGCACTTGTTGCTCTGCCTAGGGACCATGCCATGTTGGAATTGAACAAGAGTTAGCTACAGGTAAAGCAAATGCCTTCCCTTCCATATTATCTCACCAGCCCTGGCACTATTTTTTATCAACCCCATTCTGCAGGTGGCAAAATTATGAGTGGTTAGAACCAGAAAGATGCATATACCTTGTTTGTGATTAAGACCTGTTTGATCCCAGGCACTGCATGGTTCCCCAGGCATCACAGGGCAAAGTTTTGGAGGCTTCTGAGCACCACTGGGCTGGCCCAGGTAATCCCTGGCACCTCAGTTCTATACTATTGGGTCCTTGCATTGAAATGAGTGCCCTGAGCACACCTAGGAGGCTTCCTATGATTTTCAAAAAGGCACAGAAAAGACTCCTCCACATTCATGGTGGCTGGGATGTTTGGTCTAAGACTCTAAATTCCTGCTTATAATCCTTCCACAGGCCTCTAGCTAGAAAAGTTGTCATTGCTCCCTATGGTTTTACTTACTGTCCCCAGGCGTCCTTGTGTGCTTTCACTTTCTACCATGTGTTATCTTTGTGTCTTATAGTCTTACACTTTCTTATATCTTGTACCTTCCTATGATGGAATGGTTTGAGGCTCTTTATGTTCCTGGTGTGGGATGATGCCCTTAGGCTATCTCGCATGTGACCAGGCATATTGAGATGTTACTGGTGCCTGCTCAAGCAAATCGATGATATACGCAAAGACAGTGATACAGTGATACAGTGATCTATCTTATGCCTTCCCTTCCTACCATGTGATATCATTATATCTTATAGTCTTATAATTTACTATATCTTATACTTCCTATATCTATCTTATGCTTCCCTTCCTACCATGTGATATCTTTATATCTTACAGTCATACTTTCTTATATCTATGCCTTCCTATATCTGTCTTGTACCTTCCCTTCCTACCAAGTGTTATCTTTATATCTTTATATCTTACAGGAATATACCCATGTCCTTATCTCTGTGTAAACTCTAAGTAGCCAGTTCACTCCTCTGTGGATCTCTGTGTCCTACACTCCCTTTGCCTTTGTAGATCAGTTTCCTCCAGAATTCCTTAACACAAAGCAAGTTTATATTTCAGGTGTTCACTTGATTCTTTGCTTTGCCTGAAACTCCCTGCCCTCCCTCCCCCAAGCCCTAGTGCACCAAAGACAGAACTAAAGCACAAGGTCGCTGGGCACAGGGAGAGACTTTTTGTTTTAGTACAGTAAGACCACTGTACCAACAGTAGTACAGAAATGAGCAATTGAGCAGTTTACGAGACCTCCTACATCGCCTTGTCCCTGCACAGGAATTGTCTTCCTCCATGAGAACAAAGGAACCCATGAAGCTCTGCTCCTTTGTGGGATACAACAGGGGAGGAGCTTTTGCTGCCTATCTATTCTCTGTGAGGCTCTAGGTCTGCACTTTGAGCATATTTCTATTGCATTCACTCTAACATATTTTAATAGACTTAGTTTTTATTTTATTGGATCACATTTGGCTTTGTTCAGGGCTTATTCTAGAGTACTGTGCTCAGGGATTACTCCTAGCAGGGTTTGGGGAACCATATGTGGTACAAGGGATGATATACAAGTTAGTGGCATGCAAAGCAAGCACTGTATCCACTGTATCTCTCTAGTATTTAGTATTAGTTACTAACAATACCCTTAGTAGTTATGTTTTTATACAATTGAGCTCCCCAGAGTTAGGAATCCATATTTCATAACTGTCTTCCCAGTTCCTAGGCAAAAAAAATTATTTTATAACTAAACTGACTCACAATCAACACTATACCCATTATTATTTACCACCTGAACACCTTCCTGGCTCCAAACTACAGTCATTCCTCTCTTGAATGACCTCCCTCCTGGCCATGGTGCTTCTACCCACATCCCTTTATAGTTTATTTTCAACAGAAGAGTCTGAATAATCCTCTTAAAATATATCAGATAATGTCACCCAAAACCTTCTACTGGCTTGCACCTCAAGCAGCTAACTCTGCCTTGGTCTAAAGATTGGTCACAAAGAGCTTTTGTGACCTTCAGTCCTTTCCTACCCTTATCTAGTCTCACTTTCTCTGACCTACAAAACATTGTACTTCCTAATCCTCCTTCCCAAAATGTTCTCCCTTATATCCTTCTGGCTATACAACATCATCTTCTCCCTGTCACCCTATCTCCTTCCCCTATCACCCTGTTTCAAATCACTTGCTTTATTTTTCTTTTATTGCATTTTCCACATTCTGAATAATTTGGTAAAAATATGATGTGTATGTAAGACACTGAATAATTTACTCCCTTGCCTTATTTAACAGCCTATGTTCTTCACATAGATGGTTTAGCAGTTGGAATATATGTGATTGATCTTCCTGAAAGAGTCAGCTCGGTGTCCCTCATTAGCCCCAAGGTAGCATGCTCTGAAGGGGGAACGTCAAGTTAGTCGCGGAGCTCAGTCAACAGAAATCACATGGTGGGTCTTGGGACATTGGTGACTCTGATTTAAAATATGGAAATTGTTGAAAGCTAAAAGTAATGAAGACCAAAGAGACTCAGAAGTTCTTTCCTTGCCTTACTCCTTAATATTTTCCTAATCAAAGAAATAATTGCTGCCACCCACTGCACCTTTTAAGTCCTAGTATAACATAGGTATCATCAGATATAAGTATGTTGACCGGCATGTTCTCTCCACAAGACAGTCATCTTTTCACCCTCACAGTAAAAAAAAATGAAGCCATGCCCTCCTTGATAACTTAGTCTCCCCAGGCAAGGATACAGGACACATGTCCCTAATTTGCCCTATTTTACTTTGGAGTTGACAATCATGTGATTCACCATGCATATGTTCTTGCATCTGCTTTTTCCCCCTTTGCTGACCTATCTGAGCTTGTGTGAATCACTCCATCCCACAAAGGGCCAGATAGCTGGGGAATCTGCCCAGGAAGGTCTGTCAAGAATCAGCTGCAACTTCTGATTCTTCCCAGAATCTCTGGGCATGTGCTGGGACAAGAAGTGGTGAGATATTTTTTTTTTCTAAATTTTTAAGTAACAAAGGAGAATACTTGGTAAACTAGTCCATTGGTATTGTTCAGCTACTTGAGTGGTCCTATGTCCTTAAGATTTAGTCCTCCGTTGGTGGTGGGAGATGGGCACTGGTGGAGGGACGGGTGCTGCAACACTGTATGACCAAAACCCAAATATGAACTTTTTAATTGTATATCTTTTTATTTGTATATCTCACGGTGGTATAATAAAATACTTTAAAAAAAAAGATTTAGTCCTCTATATTGATTGGTTCATGAGTTTCAATTTTCTCCTAGAGCCATGAATCTTCCCAAAGAACCCCAACGCAGTTTTAAACCCCAGGGCCAAATGGTTCCTAGAGCATTGCTGAGGACCACTCTGCCCCCCAAGCACTTTTGGCTTGGGTAGAGTAATCCCCTCACCACAGGGTCTGAGCGGACTCACATTCCTCATGTTGAACTCTGCAGGCCCAGTTGGCTTAGTTGTTGAATACTGCCAGGTGTGCACTTCCCACACCCCCATAAAAGTCCCCCAATAAGATAACTTTACTGGAAAGTAGAAGAAAAAGAAACTCCTATATAGGGAGAAACCATCTTGGACTAAATTGAATATGGCTCATTTTTATAGGGTTTTTATAGGAGAACTGGGTCTTTGTATCTCTTGTCAAATGACAAGACTGTTCTATGGAACAGGGAGTATTTTACAGTGGCCCTGCTGGTTTAGAGCCTTTAGATGATCTATTTGGTCATTTGTCTAACTACCGCTCATTATCTATTAGCTTTCTGTGAGCCTCAGGTCTAAGGCAAAATCTATGATCTAGGGAAATTGTTAACTTGCCGTTCTCAGAAAAGCTGGGGAATTTGCAGGAATGTTTCAAACGTGGAGGAATGGCGACAGCTATAGAGTTCCCAACAGCTGGCAAGGAAAAATACTGAGGCCTCCTCTTTCAGTAGTGGCTTTAGTCTTTTATGAGAAGCAACACACACACACCTACACACACACAACCACTCACATCACACACCAACAACCTGAGAGAGCATTGCACACTCTCCTCACCAAAGAGGTTATCTCTGGGCTTCGGAATCTTTCCTAAATTTCCACAGCCTCTATTCAAGTATGTCTTCCAGGTGATAAACCTACAGTGTATTCACACAGCTACAACACATGTTTTTTTTTTAATTTTTTTATTTTTTACAATTACAAAGATATACAATTAAAAAGTTCATATTTGGGTTTTGGTCATACAGTGTAGCAGCACCCATCCCGCCACCAGTGCCCATCTCCCACCACCAACGTCCCGGTTCCCTCCCCTCCCCCCCAGCCCTCCTCCATGGCAGGTTCTTTTATTTCTTTCCATTTCTCTATCTTTCTCTTTTCCTTCCTCTCCAGACTATGGATTACAGAACATACATTAAAGGGTTGTCATGTGTATCCTTTTTGCCTCTATTTAATGCTCAGTTCTAGGTTGGCATTAGTACCCTCACAATTGTTAGCACACTGTTCCATTTTCTGTCTTACCTAGCCTCTGACTCCCACACGTTTACAACACATGTTTAAGTTACTTCCCCTGTATCAAATCCCAGTACCCAATAAAGTGGGCACATCTGTAGTGCTCCTATTCCACATTTAATCCTAGGTGCCTCTATGAGGCTGTGCGGTTTCCTGCATTCATGGAACTCCCGCCCTACCCTTTGCTAGATTCTCCTACTATTGCCACTGGCCAGTGCAAAGCTCTGACATTTATGCAAATTCCCTACTGGGGAGCCAATTGTTGCCCTTAATATATTCAGGGTCGCAGCTAGACCCAGGATGAGATAAAATAATGAATAAGACATTATCCTTGCCCTCCAGGCGCTTCCAGGCTAATAATACCTATAGAACTAATTAACTTCTAAGGGAAAATGAGATCATATCTTCAGTTGTCTCATTTTTTGCTCACATTCAGGTTAGACAAAGCCACATGAATTGCTTGTTGGTCTTTGTAAACAAATACCAAGGAGAAGCCAGTGCCAAATCAATACATTTTAATTGGAAGTGTTTATGAAACCCAGGAGAGTTTCCCTAAATGTATTAATTGCTTCCCAAGGAAATATAAAATTCACAATTACTAAAACCATGAAAATTAATACAATGACAGCTCTAAGAGATCACTTTGTAAACTTCTGCTAAATACATGAAAATAAACCAATTGACCTTTTAAAAGTTTTTTTTAAAAAAGAAAATTGCTCTAAGTGATCAGTATACAAGAATTATTTGCCTTGAAACTAACCAATTTACTGAATGCAAAATATTCATGCATTGTGATTCATTTAAAAGAGATTTTACCAACTGTATCATTAGTATTAGAAAACTTATTTCAACAAAGAAGGTAGCTGAAAGGTTAGATGTGAGTTATTCTTCCCTTCCTCCCCACTCATAATATATTAGTACGGGGGAGGAAAAAAATCTCTAATAGCTCTGAATTTAGACTTTAAAAAGTAGTTTGAAGTGAAAATAGCAATTATCTGTATCCTAAGATTCTTTTTCATTTAAAGTTTCCACTGAATTGCTTCAGAAAATATGCTGAAGGGCTGGTTCTCCTAAAATACTGTACATGCAAAGCTTTCAAAACTTGAAATTGCTTCCCCTAGAAAAAAGCTCCCTCCTTCGCTTGAGCACTCATTCAGCAAACATTTCTGAGCAGTTTCCATATTTACCTACTACTTTTAGGCACTAGGAAATAAAAGTAGTAAAAGACCCATTCCCAGGCTCAGGAAGAGAGAGGATCTTCTTAAGAGAAGATGCGATTGGTTGGAGTACCAGTAAGCAGTGGGCCTTTAAGTTTGTCACAGGGAACACAGGATAGGATGGAGGATGGTGAGGGCATTGTTACAGTGGAAATGGGGAAAGAGGAGGGTACAAGGTAAAAAGTTAACTGGTCATTTCACATTTTGATTGGCTGAGGCATGGCAGAGAGGAAGTGGAGGTAGAAAGACTTAACTGAGGAAGGAACTGGTTTCAGGCAACTTCTTCAAGTCCTCACCTGTGCCCTATTGGAAGGCAGAAAACACAACAGTGCTCACCCGTATGTGTAAGAGAATCATGGAAAGGCAGAGATCAGAGCAGCAAGGACCAACAAATAGAGTCTGAGCACACGGGTCAGCCACAGACCAGTGGGCCTTTAAGAGCACTGGGAACTAAGGGCTATCAGCCCCATAAAAATGAAGACTAGCCCCACAGAGGGACTCTTGAAGTTCAAGAGACAAACCAGAAAGCCTAAACAAGACATCAAGGTACCCAAAACTGCCTCCCTAAAACTGTTAAATAAGCATGACTTCAAAACCATCAGGAGTTTTGGAAGCTAATTTATGCACAGAAAAACTCAAGGACCCAGTCTAAATTAGCCAAAGTAGCAACTTGACCAGATAGGACAAGCAGGATATTCTAGCATAAGGAGCAATGTGAATGGAAAACACAGACCTAAGGGCGCTTTCCTTCCTCTCCAGCCTACCAGGAGTGATCCCTAAGCAGAGTCAGGAGCAAGTCATAAGAACCTTGTGTGGCCCCCAAACAAAACAAATGATGAAAACAAAAAGACCTGAGAAACGGAGGCAGGTCTTCAAGAGCAGGTGGAAGACTAGACCATACAAAATGAGTGTGTATGTGGAGGCGGGATGGAGAGAGATGGCAATCAGTGGACTCTAGAAGCACAGAGAGATCAAATAAAACAAAGATTAACTCGCGCACTTATTATGTGCTAGACATGATGACAGGGATTTTAGGTGGGTTATTTTATTTGACGTCTACAACCCTTTAAGACAAGCACCATCCTTAGCCTCATTTCCCAGATAAAAAAAGATGAGCACAAAAAGTTTCAAGTATTAGCTCAAAGTCTCATAGTTCTTCAGTGGCTAAGGAACCAGGTATTCTTTGTCTGCTTAACACTTTTCACATTGTTCAGAACTTGCCAGCATAGTGGTTGAGAGAGTTTCTTTTCGCAATGGGATGCCCCAATGGAGATACAGCATTATTAGCTATGTAAAATAATCAGTTTGGTGACCTTAGACAAAGGGTGTCTGTCGTTTCTTTTGCTCGTTGTATATTTGAACAGTGCGATAAGAAGAAACCCTTACTGGAGGAGACCACAAACTCTTGCTGGCCAGTATTAAAGGGAATGCAGGTTTTAGTGAAAGAGAATACGTAGTGGCAGTGGAAGAGTAAGAGTAGAAAAGACACATAAACAGACAAGAGGGGACTTGACCCCACCCACTGGGATAGAACACTCATAGGCAAGTATTAGGAGGAAACAGCTCTTTCTCACTCATGTTTCTTGAAACAAGGAAATAAATTAATTACTATAAAATTCCTGGCATCTTTCAACCTCCTTACGCTGTGCTTCCCCAGCCCTCTAACTATAGCAGTATCTGATGGTAGCTCTGGCCTAGAAAGCAGACATGAAAGGCCCAAACTCTTATTCTTCCTTCTTTTTAAATGACAATGTACATGAAACCAAGTGTTTATAAACCAAGTGTTTATATATGGTGCTTTAAAAGTAAACATTAGGGGGAAAAGACAAAAAAACCAAAAAATATCTCAAATACATATAAAAAGGGTATAAAGAATTTATTTCAGGCTAGGTAAGACAGAAAATAGAACAATGTGCTAACAATTGTAGAAAGTACTAATACCAACCTAGAACTGAGCATTAAATACAGGCAAAAGATACACATGACAACCCTTTAATGTATGTACTGTAATCCACAATCTGGAAGGGAAGGAAAAGAGAAAGAGATAGAGAGAAAGGAAAGAAATAAAGAACCTGCCATGGAGGCGGGCTGGAGGATGGGGAGGGAATCGGGGACATTGATGGTGGGAGATGGGCACTGGTGGAGGGATGGGTGCTGGAACACTGTATGACCGAAACCCAAATATGAACATCTTTTGTAATTGTATACCTCACGGTGATATAATAAAATTCTTATTAAAAAAAATAATCCAATGACAGAAGCTGCCTCCATATTAATATTCCTTCTTGGTCAGAAAACACCAATCCTCTGACATCAAAGGTTGAAGACCTACATAGGAAGTTTTATGCCTAGGTAAAACCACTGAGTTCAACCTCAGTGGTTGAACTAGAAATTGGGGCACATTTGCTGCGTGGGATGCCTTTGCCCACTGCCCTTAGAGTCACTATTTGCATGTTTTAGAGAGCTAACAAAAGCTGACTACCTGGTCCACTTCCTGGAGTTTTTTTGTTTTGCAACGCTCTCTGCATAGTCTTTTGCAACTCTCAACTCTCAGTGATTTGCATTCTTCTAAATTTTAAATACTATATTTATAGAACACATTTTTTGCTTAGGATAGGGAATAGTACTCCAAAGGGTAGGATTGGCTTATTTTTTAACCAATGCTGTTAAGTATACTATAACATTGTAGATGCTCTATAAATAATGGCTACAGACCTGTGGAGTTCTCACAATGTCTGAAGCATAGAAGAATCCAGCCAGTATCATAAAATTACACCACCATTACACA
Organism: Cryptotis parvus; assembly: GCA_021461705.1. Classification (NCBI taxonomy): domain Eukaryota; kingdom Metazoa; phylum Chordata; class Mammalia; order Eulipotyphla; family Soricidae; genus Cryptotis; species Cryptotis parvus. Next base: position 61,884 of record JAJIBD010021560.1, read on the forward strand.
TTGTGGCAAAACCCTGGTTTTCTGCAGACTCAAGAACACTATTCACTAAGGCTGAAATAAGAAAGAAGATGGATTATTAATTTCAATTTCCATCAACTTCCACATCACAATAGCAATAAAATGATTGAGGACCTACATTCATCCAGATTTTATCGTCTTTATATTTTAATTTCTCCTAGACATTTCACAGATGATTAATATTGCTTTTGGAGGCATGTTTATGAGGCCCGGACTTGGATTGTTAAGTATGGGAATGCTGTCGTCTCATAGCAGAACATGGGCCGTGCATGCACATCATGCATTGATGCAAAGAGAAGGATCCAACAGGTAGACCTGGGAACTGAGTGGACTTGAAGCTCACTCATTTGAAGAATTCATTTGATCTATTTCACAATCTTGTTGGAGCAATTTTTCATAGTCCACTTATGACCAGGATAATCCCCAAAGAACAATTATTGGCATGAGAAGTCAGCCCCCCCAGGAAGGTAGGAGCGGTTGTTGCTCACCCACATGACTGAAAAGACCCTCTTTCATAAACAAAATGGTTAAGCTAAAGGAACAAATAAGATAGTGACTAAGAGATAGGGGACACATGGTCCACGCTCTTTTTGTATATCAAGAGCCATCCATTAGTAAAATAAACCTGGCCTGTTCTACCTCTTTAGTCTTTTGGCCTGATTCCCACCTCTAGATGTAGTATCGCTCTTTGGGAGTAGGCCCAGGCATCAGTACATTTTTTAAAACATCTCTCTAGGTGATTTTAGTGTGTAGGCAGGGTTGAGCACCAATGAGCTAAATGATTTCTGAATGTAACTTCCAACCTTACAAAAAATAAATAAATAAATAAATAAATAAATAGCTGTGATCCTGCCAGAGTTAGAAATGACTTTGAGGCCCTTGGGACATCTTTTCTAGCAGCCCTGAGACGAAATGCATAGTGTGCAATCAGCTTTCTAATGGGAAAAAAAATACACGAAGTTTCATGTGTTGCTCCCAAAGCTTGCCTCTTAGGACTCCCCCTGCCAGGTCATTTGCCACACAATCAATGGTAGAACTATTCTGAACTGTAACTTGAGAGGGAAATAATCAGGGACAATCCAGCTACACCACAGCCTAATCACAATGACTGATATTTCTAGGGCTGTGTTAATCAAGCCTTCCTGTAGACCCGACCCTTCTGGTCAAACCGATTCTAGAATGATTCTGCCTCCACGGCTGGACTCTTTTCTAAACTGAAATTCTCCTTTCAGCTTCCGTCTCACCTAATTACAAAATCCTCTTAACAGTAGCATCTGTTGTCTGCTGCAAACAGAGTTGATTACAGATGCTCTGAAAGGAATTTAAGTCCTTTCTCATGCTACTCAGAGGTGACAGTGTGATAAGAAGCAGTGTCTCTTCTGATTGAAAAAGCAAAGTCTTTTGGCAACACAGTACTGTAATAATAAGGTAAAAGATTTATTGCTGTATAAAATATTAATATTTGTTGGAATTTTTTATCTCTTCCTTTTTGGTACTAAATATGGCAATAACCATACAGGCACTGTCTCCTATAGCTACAGAGCAGGTGTGCAGGTAACTGGTTACCAAGCAACGATTGGCTGGGGATTAGCGCTCACAGTTGCATGGGCATAACTCTGAATAATGCAGACCCTGTAAAGTGATACATTTTTCATTATCCTAGATCACATCAAGTTCTACACATCTTCCCCACCCAACCTTCTTTAATCTAGGGGACGTATTCCTGTTAAGAACCTTGAAGAAATCTCATCATCAGATATTTCTTTTATTAAAAACAAAGGAAAGAGCAGATACAGTTTATCTTTTCCGTCAAACTTGTTATCTGTCTAAACATCTGTTCAGTTTTCTGTTGTCATGCTTAGAAAGAATAATTATCTACGAGACCTTATAAGAAAATGAATTCTGATAGGACGAATGAACTTTACTAATGACTCACATTTTATAGCTCCTCAAGGAAAAAAAAGTTTCTATTCTCATAATCCTGTTTATTTTTTCCAAGTGGAAAGGTCATTGGTGGTTATTTTAGATCTTTAGGTTTTTGAAAAGTAGTCTCAACAGCCTCTTGATCCTTAATAAATATGATCAAAATATGTTTAATACACTCTAGCTCCCTTAGTCTCAAAATATAGACAATATCTGTACTCTACCTTTATGCTCCCATTTTAAATATTAGCCTGCTTTAAGATTTTAAGTGAAAACTATGAAAATTTTATATATAGAAAGTAATCTGATTGTGAGAACATAATTTTCATTTTACTTTTAAATCACAATTCTATGGGGAGACAGTGGAAAGAATTCAAAAGTGGTCTCTAACTCCTTCATTATTTAGAAAAGTTGACAGCTAGGAGGTTATTATATAAGGATATTGCCCTACTATGTATTTCATAGAATAGTGCAGTTTTTTGAAGGTTCATGCATTGTTTAAGTGATTGCCTACTCTGAAGAAGGAACTTTATGTGGAAATTATATATAAAGTGATTTTGACACAAGGGAACAAAATGAACATTCTTGACCCAATTTTACTACCAAAAAGATTAAATGTATCTATATATCATATATCGACAATATTAATTTTATAACAAAAATTGGCAAGTGATATTTTTAAAACCTGAAAAGACTGAAGGTGGTTGTCTTAATTATGAGAACAAAGAAAACACTTGCATTTAGGTTTGGATGTTAATATCATAATTTTGAATATAAAAAATGATAGATATTTCCCAACCCTTTGGTGTTCATGTGAGGCTGAACACAATTGCTTGCCTCAGAGAATAGAGCAGTGGGAACTTCCTTCTGACCTGATGGCTTCTGGTGCTCAAACCAGCAATTTCATAAAATTTCAACAGTGGTGTAACTGTGCCTACCATTTATAATGTGGTATCTTCACATTCAGTGACATTATATTTTACTTGAGCAGAATAATAAAATTCAGAGTAGGTAGCTTAAAATTTTGGGGGAGATGCCTAGGAAATCCCTGCCCTTTTCTCCTTTCCTAGTTCTTAGTTTAGAAAGAAGTACAAATATCCCTCCCAGATGGAGGCGAGATTGGGTAAGATGCATTATCAATATGACATTCTATTTTTAAAAATGAGATGAATGTTCCTTTCATTTACATTTAAAATGCACATGCTTGATATCAACCTCATCTCTGAAAAACATCTGGACTCCATGCCTGCAGAAAAAGTCAGGTGAAATTACTTTTGTTTTAAAATGCCTCTGTCAAATAGCACTCATGGTGTTTTCTCGGTCAACTCCCCAAGCCTCTAATTCCTCGTTCTATCCTCCTGATAGTGGGATTCGCTATGTTATCTGAATAAAGGTCTTTCAGTGTCAGTCATCAGGATGTTTTGCCAGGAATTAGAAATTATAAGCAACACTTCTGTTATGATTTTATTTTTTGTTCTAGACATTCTTGCTTAAAAAAAAGATACTATCAACTGATGCTTAGTACTCAGGACTTAAAATTTTTATTTTTTTTTCTTTCTATGTACCATACTTATTGTAACTTATTAACTTTATATCAAAAAACTACTTTTCACTTATTTTAACTCAAATTACACAAAAGACACCTGCAAGAAAGTAGCTTCACAGAAATTTGTGGTATCCAAAAACACGGAAGTTCAGACACATACATTCTTGCTCTTCCTCCATGAATAATATAACTATTAAACGTATCATGTATTATAAAGACAACACAAATTGGACAGAATTTTCAGACTTAATTTTTAAAGTGTTGTTTCAGCCCATAATTATGGATTAAAGTTATACTCTTAATCCATACAATCACTATCACTATCACTATCTTCCCGTTATCATCTATTTGCCAGAGCGGGCACTTCTGCACTCTAGCAAAGAGCTGCTACTTGCTCTCTCTGTGCCCAGCCGCTTCTAGCCTTCTTTAATCCATAAAGACTTCTAAAAAATGTTATTAACTCACCACCAGAGATACATTATAAAGCTGTTAGCTGATGGGCTCTAGTCATACAGTGTCCCCCACCCATCCCTCCACCAGTGTATATTTCCCACTACCAACATACCCAGCTTCCTCCCACCAAACCTCAACCTCCCTAATCTGTTCTATGGCAGGCACTCCCCACCCTCAACTCCAATAAAACCAAAAATAGTCTAAATTTTTATCTCTATTTCCTCAGAATCGTGTAATAAGTAAGCAAGTGAAAGGAAGAAAAGAGAACTGAAGCCCATTATTTGTCTTGTAATATTTCATTATTAAGAAAATAGTCAAGTTACATTCAAAAGTGAGTTTTAAGACAAATTGAATTTTTTACAAATTAGCAAGTATTCCCTCAGGGGGACTGTGTGTCAAGGGTGGGATTTTTTTTCTCAATAATGAAAAGACATAAAGAATTTTCATTGCAATGTTCAAAAACAGTAATTCATATTTAAGTCTAAGTCACAACAAAATATATTTGTTAGTGCACTTAAAATTAGTTTACAACGTTTTCCATTAGACTATTTGCTTTTTTGTGCTATTGTTTCTCCTCTTCTTGTTCCCTGGCACTGCCCAGGAATCATGGTCAACTTAGTTTGCTTGTGTTCAGCAAAGAAAATGCTTAGTCATCAGAATATTTAAATTTATTAAAAGGTATAGAACTTTCAGTTATAAACATTGGTATCAACTTTTTCCTTCCTGTACTTTACATACAATAAATTTGTATGTGACTTAGGTTATGTATTTAGATTCACTTCAGAGTAATTGTTCATATCTACATTTTCAACTTGCTGTGTTTGTGACACTGCTTGACACCCTTTAAATCAGGGTGGTCAAAAATCAGAGAGAAAAAACTTACTAGATTGTCTATTATTCTTGTATTTAAAGGCTCTGGGCTCCGAGATTCATTAATGCTTTTGTCAATTCTCCCTGCTTAACACAGTGGTTAACAGCGTCTTTTAAATTAAAAAAATTTCTCCTGGCCTCAGAGACATTACAGGGACAGAGAGATATTCAGCCGATGGAGGGTGGTTGGACTCCAGACTCTGAACTGAAGAAATGCCTGGATGCCAAGAGCATCCGCATCCCAGCCCTGTCCCAAACACCCCAGAGGGACTTGAGTCGCCTCTGCAGCAACAGAAGGAATTCTCCAGATGTGTGTCATGTCAGTATCCTGATTGCACCTTTACAGCATTCATATCAACTGGTCAAATTCTCCAGACTGAGAATATGTCCCATTATAATTGCTTATCAAGTCTAGTTTAGCAGGTTTTATGGGTTTGTATAAAAGAAACCATTATTTAAAATACATTCTTGTACCTGGTGGTTTATGTGCCTATACTTATTACTCTCTAGGACTCTTGGGGTGGTTATTCACCAAAAAAATCTGATACAGAGGTCAAGATGGGGAAATAAGACTTCAGAAAAAGTGTGAATGACATCTTATCAACAAAAAATTGGATTGAGAATCAAATTTAGGTTCCATCCAAATATCTCTGTACTGTCTTCAATATCAAGGAAATAGGAAGATGCATTTCATGCTTGAGGAACTGAATGGTAATGAATAGCACTCCAAGTCTTTACCTCTAAAAAATAGTTTTGCAGCTCCAAGTAACTGATCTGTGTTTGCTGCAAAATATTCAGTTCTCTATTGGATAACATTTCATTTGTTTGGTATAAGCCAGCGCCTTGGTTGATCTGCTGACATTTTAAATGAAGTTTGTATCATCTTCCTTCTCACACCTAGGTCATTGAATTTCAGAACAGAGTCATAATTGTAAAAAGACT
>JAJIBD010021561.1:0-72182 GCA_021461705.1 Cryptotis parvus
CCGAAACTGTAGGGTTTACAGAAATGAGTCCACACCGTATCCCTCACCGAGATTTCAGAAATGGATGGTTAAACTCCTGGTTACACAGGGAGTCATGATGTTCGGTTTCTAAAAAAAACCTTCTCCCGAACTTTTTAATTAGAACATTTCCCTTAATTGCAGTAAGTAAAATGTATTAAGGATATAGAAATGAGCACAATTTTTAAATGAAGCAAACAGTGGAAGCCAGAGAGATAATAAGTAATGGGTTGGGCATTTGTTCAAAGTATAGCAGACCCAGGTTCAAGCCCCAGCATCCCAAATGCTCTTTGAGAAAGCACAGAGTAATCATAAAGCCAAAAATAAGCCCTTGAACACAGCTGTAAAAGCCCAAAATTATGAAATGACAAAAAAATAATGAACTGATCCGGTCCTAATCAAACCAGACACAAAGACATAGAGGGTGACTAGTGATACAATGCTGAAGTCATCTGCTCTTCTATGTTTGTTCGCAACAACTATATCAAGGCCCTCACAGAAACTGAAAACAACCTAGTGCTCCAAAAATGATAGACTTGATATAGAAATTATGGGGTACACCTACACAATGGAATACTATGCAGCTGTTAGTAAAAAATGAAGTCATGAAGTTTGGCTATATGGATGGATATGAGGTTATTATGCTGTGAAAGCGAGTCGGGAGGACTGGGAGAGGGATCAAGTATAGAATGGTTGCACTCATTTGAGGAATATAAAAAATACTGTATGAGCAGACCTCAAAGATAGTAAAAACATGGTCAGGAGGACTGCTCTATGGTAGAAAGTCTACACAAATAGGGGAGTGGGAGTACAGTGAGGACAGGAGGGGGGCAATTCCCCGACATGTTGGGATAGTCTGGAAAGATCATTATGGAGCAGCTTTTAGCGCTGAGGGGAGGTAGAGTGGGTTCTTAAAATGGATGAGGGTCCTACGTGAAAGTATTGCACTCATAGTGCCTAAAGGAAAATGAGAGCGAGAGAAAGAGAGACGCAGAGACAATGAAAAGAGACAGAGGAGAGAAGAAAAAGTGTCTTCCAAAGATGCAAGGAAGGAAGAGAAAAACCGAGCCACAGTGGTGGTGGGAAATGTGTACTGGTAGGTACTGGTGTTGGAACATTACAACCGAAATCATGAACAACTTTATACCTTTGTATCTCACAGTGATTCAATAAAAATGATAGAATCAGGTGAGAGGAAAAAAAGACAAGAGGGTGAGAGGAAGTCAGGAAGAGAAGGAAAGGGGGAGAGAGGTGTAGATAGAGTGAGAGGAGAGAGAGAGAGAGAGAGAAAGCCACAGGAAGCAGATTCAGTATTTTAGTGAACTAATAATTTTGTTTCCCCTTCCATATTTCCTTCTTTTCTTTCCCTTCCTTCTTTCCTTTCTTCCTTCTTCTTTTCCTTCTTTCTTTCCCTCTCTTCCTCTTTCCTTCCTTCCTTCCTTCCTTCCTTCCTTCTTCTTTACTTCCTTCCTTCCTTCCTTCCTTCCTTTCCCTTCCTTTCCTTCCTTCCTTCCTTCTCTCTCATCTCTCTGTCTCTGTCTCTCTATTCTCTATCTCTGTCTCTGTCTCTGTTCTGTCTGTCTATCTCTCTCTCTCCTTCTCTTACACATTGTGGATTGCCCTACATACACTTAGGGATTATCAGCCAAATCCCTTTGCCTACATCCAATGCTCAGTTCTATTCTGGTACTACTATTTCCCACAATTAATAGAACACTATGTATTTATAGTGGGGAGGTCGATCTCTCCCCCATTGTGGTTCACCAATAAATGCACAAGATGTGAGGCTACTACAAGAGTATCCCACCTGCACGTCAGAGCCTGAAAAGTTACCGTGCCGTATTTGATATGCCAAATACCAGTAGCAATTATAGACCTCATTCCCATGATCTGATGGAATGGTTTGAGGCTCTTTATGTTCCTGGAGGCGAGCAGATGCCCTTGGGCTTACTAGCATGTGAGAGGATGTATGGAGATGTTACTGGTGCCCACTCAAGCAAACTGATGAAACAACGGGAAGACAAGTGATACAGTGGATAATTTTGTTTTTAATTTTTGAGCCAACCACTGTGCTCACCTCTTCCACCAAGCTCTGGTCTCAGGAATCACTCTTGCAGGGTAATGCGGGATGCTATGGGATGCCAGTGTTCAACCACAGGCTGGCTGTGAATGCAGGACAGCTGCCTTGCACTGCATCTATCCAGCATATTTTAGGTGATTTTAAGGTTTCTTTTTTAAAGTAAAACATTCACTTAGCCAAAACATGTACTTGGAGGGACAGTAGAGCAGGTAAGGCACTTGCCTTGCTCACATTCACCTGGAATTGACTCCCAGCAACTCATAAGATACCACAGCCCCTCAGGATCCCTGAGCGCCAGAAGCTCAGAGTAAACTTGAGCACCACTAGGTGTGGTTCATAAACAACAAAACTTCATTAACAGAAGTTAGGTGAGTAAGGGTTGGAGGTGGAGCCACATCTTATGACCAGAAAGGGCTCACAGCAGGAAAGCACAGAGTAATGATGCTTGTGGTATTCAAGAACCATCCATTTTCAACACTAAATAAAGCCACACACATGTTAAAGAGGGAGGGAGATGTGTAGAAACACACGAAGGAGCTCACCAGGATCAGGATTCTGTGGGTGGCTCCTGGACTCCACCGAGGTCTGGGAAACATTATTCCTGTGAAGGTGTTGGACGCGTTGCTTGTGCCTGTACAGGAAGGAAATCATGGAGCCGCTGGCCCAGACTATGAGCACAGAAAACATCACCTCAGGGAATACAATTACGTTGAATATATGAGGCCAGAGACTTTCTCATTCTCGTGTTATAACAGTACCCCAAATCTCGTTTGTTTGTGGTGTTTCTTATGTTCCATCTGTTAGATGCATAGGAATTGTACATAGGAAAAATGAGATTCACACACACGGAGAGGATCCAGAGAGAAATGCAGCCGGTGACGTACTGAGGAGCTTTGGTTTTCAGATCCCTCAGCAGGCGTCCACAGGGCTGATCATAATGGCCTGGAAGACACTCAGCAGGCAGGTGGTGCCAATGGATGTGCCCTTGCCCACTCTCTGAACATATAAGAGAAGGCTGCAGCCTAAATCATCGGAGAAGCGTTCCAGCCCCAAAGCTGCCATTGTCTGGGGGCTCCCTTTTGACACAATGACCAAGGAGTTGGAGACAGTGAGGTGCGTGTGAATGAAATCTGTGGCCCTCACTCTGCCTTTTGTGTGGTAAAGCGACAGGTAGCGGCAGAGAAGAGAGAGAAGTTCCCCAGTGCTCCCAGGAGGCGTCTGTGATAAGATGATGGCTCCTACCACAGCGTCCCTGAGGGGAATTCTCTCTATCCACACACTGTCACCCAGCTGAGGGCAGCTCAGTTCCTCCCTGCTCGAAGGCTCCTCAAAGACATCTGACACTAGAATCAGTTGGGCTCTGTGTTCTTGTGTAGTTTCGAAAGACTTCAAGAAGCAGATTGAGCTGGAAAATATTCGGTGATTTTTTTTTTTATTGGAGACCTAGGCATGAAACTGCATCTCATGCACTTGACAGACAGGGTTAAGTATGACGTGGCAGGAAGAGGACAGGAGACACAAGGCATTGTCCACTGTTGTGGAATAAACACACTTAGCATCAGACAGGGACTAGTCAGACAGGTCCTCGGGACCGATCCGCAATGCATTACTGAACCACATTTACACAGGAATCATGAAGTTGGCTTCTGGGAAAAAAGACTTCCTGATCCTTTAATCAGAGCATTTCTCTTAATTAGCAGAGACCATATCACGGTTTGCAAATGACAAATAGTTAAGAAGAAGAACTGGTGTGCCTGGAAGTATATGATGGGTAGGTGTTTGCCTGGGCACAGCTGACCCACGTTGGCTCCCCAGCACCTATATGGCACACTCAGAGTGTGCTCCCCAGCACCTATATAGCACACTCTGGAGTGATTCCTGAGCACAGCGCAAGAGTAAGCCTTGTGCACAGCTGGGTGTGGCACACTTTTCTTAATGGTTCTCATAAAACCAGACACCTAGACACAGAGGGTGAGAGAGAAGCGGCAGGGAGAGAGACCAGGAGATGGTCAGTGAGCGCAGAGAGCACACAAGAATGATTCAGTATTTTACTGAATTTATGATTTAGGGTTTTATATTCTGGGGGTAGGGCCAACCCAGCAGTGCTCAGAGCTTTCTCCTGGTTTGCTCTCAGGGATCACTCTTGGAGCAGAGCAGGGGAGCGTGTGGCGTTGGCTGTGTGTGCAGGACAACTGCCTCACTTTCTGTGCATCTCTCTGGTCCAATGTGTATGATTTATTATTATTATTATTATTATTATTATTATTATTATTACTTTGCTTTTTGGGTCACACCCGGCAATGCTCAGGGGTTTCTCCTGGCTCTGCACTCAGGAATCACTCCTGGCGGTGCTTCGGGGACCATATGGGATGCCGGGGATGGAACCTGGGCCGGCATGGGCCTGCACGTGCAAGGCAAACGCCCTACCCACTGGGCTATCACTCCAGCCCCAATGTGTTTGATTTTTAAGTGAAAAATTCAGCAAAAACGGGGGGCTGGCAGGATAGGGAGCGGGTCAGTCTTGCATACCACGCCCAAAGGTGGTTAGATCCTCACTACCTCGTAAGGTCCCCCAGACCCTCCAGGAGTAATCCCTTGATGCAAAGTTAGGCGACAGCCCTGACACCACCAGGTGTGGCCCACAAACATCAAAACTTCCCTTAGCAGGAGGAGTTAGAGGTCAGGGGCCACGGTGGTTGTGTGAGCACCCTCACCTGCTGTGTCTACAGCTGAGGGAACTTGGTGCTCAGGGTCAGACCCTGTGCTCAGACACAGGCTGTAAAGGAGGACTCTGTGGTGCTGTCCTGAATTCAGCAGAAAATGACCCCAAAGGGGCGAGAGCACGGGATGGGGCAAGGGCGCTCTCTTGCTGACCCAGTCTATCTTGGGCCTCCCCTATGTCCCTGAGCATCGCGGGAGTAATTCCTGAGGGCAGAGCCAGGGTGACCCTGGGCTTGCCTAGGTATGCCCTCCCCAAACAACAACAAAAGCAATCGAAAAACTTACTGTTCTTGTAATATTGCTGCTGCCTTTGCAAGAATATTTATCACAGGAAAACAGCATTTATATTCACAGGGACAGATACAGCGTAGGGAGCAGAAAGCCCAGTGGACTGGGAGCTGCTGTTTTCTGTGGTGCCCACGGAGCTCTCAGGACGAGGTCTCCGTGGACGCACCCCACCCTCCTGTGTGGACAGAAGCAGATAGAACTCAGTATCACTAAGGCTCTACCGCCCTAAAAGATGTCTCGGCGATCCAACAGTGTATGAAGTTGGACCTGTGTGCCTGACCGCTCCCCCCAGGAAGTAACATCACAGCAAGTGAGCCACTGACCCGCAAACCCTCTCTGCCCCCAGACTCTCTGTGTCACACCCTGCAGTTCCTCCTGTCACTGCAGAGAGCAGTCACTCGCCATGAGCCTCAGGCCACATATTTCACAGGGACACAGTACTGGGCCCATTAGTGCACGGTGTGTCCAGAGGGAGATAAAACACTTTTTATTCAGAAAAAGAAAATCCAGATCTTACATGGTTTCTGCAGAGGATGCCCGTTCCTAGGCTCTATCTACTCCTGTTCTGAGCATCCTTAAACACTCTGAACATTTCATCCCTGACTCTGGACTAGACTGAGTGATGGATTTGGGAACCACAAAGCCTGACCCTTAACCAACTGCTTCATTGTTACTGAACTGTCCTTGTCTCCCATAAGTTTCCTCAGAGAATCACAGTTAAACACGGGATGGTGGCGGGTCTCGGCCCCACAGTCCTTCCCCAGCCCAGCTCCCCCTCCAGAGGAGGGATCATGGTCTCTGCTCTGCAGCTCTGCCCTGAGATCAGACTCCCCAGTCGAGCACTTACTCAGCTTACCTGGGTGGCTTCTGCCTCTCACCCTGACTTCACAGCAGTCTGTGGGGCTTCTTGCTGCCAGGAGAGCGGCTCAGTAGCTTGTGAACATCACTGTGCCCAGGCCATGTGGAGGGAGGCAGCCGGACCTGATAAAGATATTGTGGGCAGTGACCTCATCTCCCTGCAGAGCTGCAATTATCCACTTCCCCTGCAGGGGGCAGTGACAGGGGTTTGGGGAGCTGAGACACTTCTGGGAAAACTTTTGGAAGTTGTTAATTGCTGAAGTAGTGACAGTTGCTGGTGAGATTCTGCAGGAGCCTTTTGAGGTGTTGGGAGAAAGTCTCCTTCACTGCTTCCCCCCCCCAGCCCTAATAACAGAAGAGGTAGCAGTTGGGCACAGCAAAGAAGTGTTTGTGCAAACATTAACCCAAAGGATGTGGGGAAATCGGCAGCTGTGCTATGACTAGGTATGATAAGGTGATGCAGTTAGAGAGGAAAGGAACCAACAGCTTCTATAAACAATAATGTTAAGCTGTTGCTCAACACAAGCTTGGAGTTAAAGAATAGAATGGATAGAAAGTTTAATGAGCTTAGCTAAGGACTCTTGAGCCAAAGAGACTCGGAAGGCCCCTATGCACTGTAGCATATATATCAAATACACTTTACAGACAGGTTATTTGCACACATTACTTACTCTTTACAGATGTAATCACTTAGCATGTCCCGCATTTCTATTATGTCATAAAGCACAGCAGGTGCTTTTTTGTATTATGATGAACTTTATTTTTATTTTAAATTTTTTATTATACTACCATGAGTATATAATTACAAAGATGTTCTTGTTTGGGTTTCAGTCATTCAGTGTTCCAGCACCCATCCCTCCACTAAGTGCCCATTTTCCGTCATGAGTGTCCCCTGATTCCCTCCTCCCTTCCCCCAGCCTGCCTCTATGGCAGGCATTTTCCTCTTCTCTCCCTCTCTCCCTCCCTCCCTCCCTCTCCTCTCTCTCTATATCTCTCTTTCTCTCTTTATCCTCCTCTTACACATTGTGGTTTGCAATACATACTTTTGGAGTTTAACATGTATATCCCTTTGCCTACTTTTAATGCTCAGTTCTAGGCTGGTTTATCATTTCCAACACTTGTTAGCACATTGTTCCCTTCTCTGTCTTTTCCTAACCTGCTCCCACACACTTGCAATAGATTCCACCCACTGACAAGACTCCTGATCTATGATTTGCCTGGCCTTAGATATTGGCATTATACTATTTTTTATATCCTGCAAATAAAAAGCAGTTATTCTATAACTGTCCTTTTCCCTCTGGCTAATTTTACTCAGCATGATCCTCTCCATCTCTATCCATTTATAGGCAAATTTCATGACTTAGTTTTTCCTGACAGTTGCGTAGTATTCCACTGTGTAGATGTACCACAGTTTCTTTATCCAGTCATCTGTACTTGGGCACTCTGGTTGTTTCCAGATTCTGGCTCTTGTAAATAGAAGCACAGAAGGTTTGCAGACACTGAATAGCACCATTAGATATTGTGCACCACCCTTCCTACATACATCCTGTTACATACAGACCTTTCACTTGCAAATATCATCTCTCAGGTTCACAGCAAAACCCATTCTTGAGACTAGCTTTACTCTGTTTGGGCATCATCAACAAATGCAATTCTTCATTTAGGTTTATTCTGAAAAGGGTTTCAAGTACAGCAAAGGGGTGTTTGTACACCCACATTCAAAGCAATGTTTTCACAGTTGTTAAGATATGGAATGGACAAAATGTCTGCATGGCAGATGGATAAGCAAAATGTGCTTGAAGCAAACAATGTAAATATGGTCCTCTGAGCACTCTAGGAGTGATTCCTGAGTATAGAGATAGGAGGAGCCTTTGAGCACCAGTAGGTTACACCCTCGCCCAACCCAAAACCAAAAAAGGAAGCAGGAGCCAGAGTGATACTATGGTGGGTAGGTAAGGTGGTTGTCTTGCATGTGGCAAATTCAGGTGTGATCCCTGTCATCCTGTGTGATTCCTGAGTGCCAATGTCACGAGTGAATTTTGAGTATCACCTGTTGTGCGCCCATATAGACAAAGAAAGAAAAAACAAGGAGACACTGGAGGGTGCTGCAGGCATGAGTATAGAGAGCTTTTCCTGAGAGAACAATCCAGTCCCAGAGGAAGAAAGATGCCACCGGTTCTATTCGGTTGGTCCTCGTAGACTTACGCAGCCATGAGCAGCTTAGTGAAGCTGGCCACACTGGCACTGGACATAGGTCGGTTTTACCACCTGAGAACATGAAGAGGCCAGATAGCTCTGAGTTTGACTCCTGAGTGGGCAGGGCAGGAAGGAGGAAGTTGGCATGTGGGGGGCAGGGGGAGGAGAATCAAGGTCACTGGAAGGGGGCATGGAGGTGTGCAGAGAGCACCGAGGAGAGTGTCCGAGGGCATTTCCCTTCCAGTCCCGACTCGCTGTCAAATGAGAGCCACCCCCATCACACCTGCAGCGGATCAGGGCTCCCTGTCCCCACATTCTTCACACACTTGTGCCTTGTTCTCAACTTTGTTGCATTGCTGACGGCCAATCTGCCAGGAGAGACTCTGCCATTGTGGTTCACAGCGCTGATGAGAGCCCCCCCCACCTGGTGGGAAGAGCTCCCCACTGTGGCCGTGTGCCCCACTCCACCCTCCACCCACCCTGAAGCTTCCACCCCTGAATTTAGACGCAGCTGGGACCAGCCCACGTTCTCCATATTCTCCTGTAGTGGCTCAGGGCTCAATTAGCTGCACGAAGGCCTGAGTGTGGTCATTGGCACCTCGTGACCTCAAGGCAACGTGGGGGTGCAGCCCTCGTGGCCCAGAGCACCACATTGTAACTCTCATGACTGCACCACTGGGCCTGAGAAGCAGCATGTGAGTGGGACCCAGCATTGAACCAACTGAACCTGTTGGCCCAGAACGCTGCCGGTTCTCCAGGGTCTCTGAGCAATGCAGGGGAGCATCGCTCATGTCATGGTGCATCAAAACCCAGGAATACAGGCATCAGCCACATCTTTAATATATCAGAACCCGGACAGAGACATTACACATAAAATATCAGACAGAGGCAAAGGGAGAAGAGCTCATGCCACTTTGTCACATGTATTTTGAAAATCCTCCTGATACGCTTTTGACTTTTTAAATAAAAGCATAATAATTTATTATGTAAACTACAAATGGAAAAAAGGGTCAACAGCAAACTTCTGAAGGCTTGCCAAATCAACAATAAATCAACTTCATGCTTATAGGCCAGAGATTACCCCCAAATTATAAATATTAGGAATTTGCAGTATGTCACCTAATAATGCTCAGAGCCATGCCAAAATTAAGCATATTCAGTCTCTCTGCATTGGAATAAGAATTACTCTCAGGACTAGTTTCCTTCATTCTCGACCTCTCTTAGATCTTTTCTTCTTTGTGAATTTGGGGTGTGTAGTCAGATGTGACTAAAAGCTCTGTGCTCCCTATACTTTCACATTTATATTCTCATTTGTACGTTCTTTGTGAGTCACCTGCTATAAAGTGGGGGCTGGGGTCTCAGAGAAACCTCCCCATATTTTTACATCCTAGGTTTTATCATCCTAATCGCTGATGAAAAGGGAGGGGTGAACTCCTGAAAAACGTCCTATATACAGCAGCATTATTCACAACAGCCAGAACCTGGAAACAACCAGAGTGCCCGAGAATCGATGACTGGATAAAGAAGCTTTGGTACATCTACACAATGGAATACTATGCAGCAGCTAGGAAAAATGAAGTTATGAAATTTGCCTATAAATGGATGGATCATGGGAGAAGATCATGTTGAGTGAAATTAGCCAGAAGGAGAGAGACAGATATAGAATGACTGCATTTATTTGCATGACATAAATATATATGTACATATTATGATACAAATATCCAAGGTCAAGTGAAACATATATCAGGAGGTCTTGTCAAAGGTGGAAATTATCACAAACGTGTGGGAGTCAGAGGCTAGGTAAGACAGAAAATGGAACAGTGTGCTAACAATTGTCGAAAGTACTAATACCAACCTAGAACTGAGCATTAAATAGAGGCAAAAGATACACATGACAACCCTTTAATGTATGTTCTGTAATTCATAGTCTGGAAGGGAAGGAAAAGAGAAAGAGATAGAAAGGGAAAGAAATAAAGAACCTGCCATGGAGGCAGGCTGGGAGAGGGGGAGGGAACCGGGGACATTGGTGGTGGGAGATGGGCACTGGTGGAGGGATGGGTGCTGGAACATTGTATGACCAAAACCCAAATATGAACATCTTTGTAATTGTCTATATCACAGTGGTATAATAAAATACTTATAAAAAGTCCTATATACATTTATGTAGTTTCTTGCATCCTGGACTATAAGACGTGACTGCTTTCCTTAAATTTTCATAGCAACTCAATATACACAGGGTTTCTTTCCTGTGTGCATTCTGTGATAAATGAGAAATGTTTTTTTCTCCCTTATGAGGTTTCTCTTGTGTGCGTGATCTGATGAGATGTGATTTCTGATGGAAGGTCTGATGGAAGGCTTTCCGCCGTTCCTGACATTCGTAGAGTTTCAGTCCTGTGTGAATTCTCTGATGAAATGCTTGACTCCCCTGAGATTCACTGATGTACTATTTGGGATAATTTCTTGTGGAACTCTACATTGATAGGGTTTCTCCCCACTATTAATTCACTGATGTACCATGAGGGCAACTTCCAAGTGAACGATTTTCTACATTCTTTGCTGTTTTTGACTTGTATGTTATTCAAAAATGACATTTACTTCTTGGCCTCTGAAAATATGAACCCCAAACAGTATATGAACAGTTACTTGTGTGTGCGTATACTCATATGGTGCAATTTGTTATAATTCAGATATATTATACACACCATAATAATGACAATTGTTAAATATATGAGGAAAACAATTCTTGTGGAATTTAATGAGTGGGAGTTACTCGTTTTAAAAGAGTGCAATTTGAAATCTGCACCATGAATTCTTTTATATTACTTAGTTGTGGCTAAAACAAGCTTCCTTAAGTTAGACAACATCAATAACAGAAACCTAGTTCTCACAGTCTCAGAAACTATGAGGACTAAGAAAAAGCAGCAAATGATTCAGTATTTGATGAGGCAAGACTTACTTAGTGTTTCACAGAGCAGGGCTTACAGGGGATCAAACCTGTCGTGTCTGGGGACCCATAGGGAGTTGGTGTCAAACCCAGCTTGGACTCAAGGAGGCAGTGCCACCCAAGTTGTACTCTCTCCTGCCCTCTCTTTTCCTTTTTATAGACTCTCTGAAAACAGTTTATATTAATAGAACTAGTTCCTCTCTCTCTAGAGATATAAATGTGTCTGAGAAACATGAGTATGCTCATGTATCCAGAGCAACCCATGGACCCCCCACACAGAGCTCACTGCTCCCTGCCCAGATACACGTGGACCACTGGGCCATCAAAACCAGTTCAGGACAAGGAGCTGGCCCCAGTACCTCTATTGTCCACAGCAACATTTGATGAAGCTGACTGACATAGGGAGGGCAGGTGTAATTAGAGCAGATGACTGACACGGTGAGGACAGGTATCATGACACCAGGTGACTGACATGGTGAGGACAGGCGTCATGACATCAGGTGATTGACATGGTGAGGGCAGGGGTCATGACAGACACCAGGTGACTGACATGGTGAGGGCAGGGGGTCATGACACCAAGTGACTGACATGGTGAGGGCAGGGGTCATGACATCAGGTGACTGACATGGTGAGGGCAAGGGTCATGACACCAGGTGACTGACATGGTGAGGGCAGGGGTCATGACAGACACCAGGTGACTGACATGGTGAGGGCAGGGGTCATGACACCAAGTGACTGACATGGTGAGGGCAGGGGTCATGACATCAGGTGACTGACATGGTGAGGGCAAGGGTCATGACACCAGGTGACTGACATGGTGAGGGCAGGGGTCATGACACCAGGTGACTGACATGGTGAGGGCAGGGGTCATGACACCAGGTGACTGACATGGTGAGGGCAGGGGTCATGACATCAGGTGACTGACATGGTGAGGGCAAGGGTCATGACACCAGGTGACTGACATGGTGAGGGCAGGGGTCATGACACCAGGTGACTGACATGGTGAGGGCAGGGGTCATGACACCAGGTGACTGACATGGTGAGGGCAGGGTCATGACACCAGGAGACTGACATGGTGAGGGCAGGTCTTGACACCAGGCTGCCTTGTGGTACCCTAGATTCCCCCAAGATCCCACTTTACACAGAGATAAAAAATTCCATTGCTTTAGTGTGACTAGGTACAGTTAATTGATAAGTGAATTTTCTTTGGAGTCTAATATTTTTGAGCAATATGCTTGAATAAACTACAGAATATTGTTTCAAAACTTAAGTTTTAACTATATGGGAATATGATCATGGGGTTTTCTACTCAGTAGCAGGCGACAGGATAGGCCAAACAGAGTGGAGTCACGCCTCAACACCAGAAAAGGACTAAAAGAAGGAAAACACAGAGAACCGATCCTTCCGAGAGTCTGCAACCATCCATTATCTTCATTTAGAAGAGCCAAATACATATTAATGAGGGAGGTGAATGTGTAGAAAAACACGAAGGAGCTCACCAGGACCAGGATTCTGTGGGTGGCTCTGGACTCCGCCGAGGGTCTGGAGGAAACATTTTTCCTGTGAAGGTGTTGGACACGTTGCTTGTGCCTGTACAGGAAGGAAATCATGGAGCTGCTGGCCCAGACTGTGAGCACAGAAAACATCACCTCAGGGAATACAATTAACGCTGAATATACTCGACCACTGACACCATCAATGTAGGCCACATGACAGAATCCCCAGTCTCTTTTCCCTGTGATGTTCCTCAGCCTCCATTTGCTAGATATATACAGTGGGTGCATAGGGAAGTATAGGTTAACAATTATATAAAGAATCCAGCAGAGGGAAATGCAGCCAGTGATGTACTGTTCAGCTTTGGCTTTCAGATTCTTCCAGCAGGCGTTCATGGGACTGATTGTAATGGCCTGGAAGACACTCAACAGGCAGGTAGTGCCAGTGGACATGCATCTGGCCACTCTATGAACATACAATATAAGGTCACAATTTAAATCACTGAGCAAGTGTTTTAGTCCAAAATCTGCCATAATCTGAGGGACTCCTTGTGAGACCATGAGCAAAGAGTTGGAGACAGTCAGGTGCGTGAGAATCACGTCGATGGCCCTCATCCGGTCCGTCTCTGTGGTAAAGGGACAGGTAATGGCAGAGAAGAGAGAAGTTCCCCAGTGCTCCCAGCAGCGTCTGTGATAATATGACCGCTCCTCTTGCCTCCTCTCTGAAGGGTATTCTCTCCATCTGCACACTCTCATGGGGCAGGGGGCAGCAGGAATTCCTCCTAGCTAGAGAGTCCATTAAAGACATCTGACAACAATAATCAGTTTTGTTCTTGCTCTTGTTGGATTACCTGAGATTTCAATAATTTATTTACTTATTTTTATTTTTGTGAAAAATCCAACTATGCTCAGTACTTATTCCTGGCTCTATGCTCAGGCATCCCTCTTTCAGGGATCCTGGACAATATGGGGCCAGGGATTGGGCCCAATTCAGCCCTACTGCCGAATCCTCTCTACTGTCTCTCCAGCTCCTGCATTAGAAGTCTAGGGGCAGAAAGCATGGAGATCAATCCCCATGATTTTCATGGGTTTGTGACACATAGGATGAAATGCTCTTTACTGAGCTCAATATTAATGGAGCATCCAGATGAAAACGAAGCATGACACACTGTTGTGAGAATAAACCTGAACTGTCAGCTCTGTGGAAAAAGAAAACACGGACAATTACCTTGAGAGGAATATGATGCCACGGAATATTCCTGGTAGAGACGCCAGGCCTGAAAACTCTGGGACCTTCAGGAATGCCTGCAGGTATAGCAACCCTCAGCCACACCCAAGCCTAAGGGTCAGGTACTGCCCAGCTCCACACCTCATCAAGGCGCCAAACCACCGAATCCTTCCAGCTCTATACACAGCCACATACCACCTCCAAATTTTCCTGCACTGCCACCCTAGGAGGACCACAGCAAATCTGATGGGAAAATTGTATAGATCCCTGTTGGAGGACATGCCCTAATGAGCCGTGGGCCTCGGTGAAACCATGGCCATAGCATTTGTTAACAGCCACCTTCATGTTGCCTGAGGCTCTCTTGGGGATCACTTTGGTAGACTGAGGTCTAGAACGCAGGGTTGGATCTGTGACCCTTCTGAATGGCAGAGTATTTTTACTATGATTCTATGTTAACTGGTCAGAGTATTTCCTCTCAATACCCCCACAGGTCTCTATGAGAAAACATTTGCTCATAGAGTTTTGCCAGAATGACCCAAGAGTTTCTCCTTTAAATAAAATAACCCTGCTACATCAAAGAGGAATGTTGTTTGCATCCTGGCTAGCAAGCATAACTCTCAGTAATTCTAAAGGCAGAGCACCCAGAACTACCCTGTAGTAAAGAATAGGATCTTGTGGACCTTTGAGAAATACATAACTGGCAGTATATATTCATGCTATTTTATGCTATTCTCTATAAATTAAATCATGAGTTTCATTTGACCCTAGGTAAGGATACCCCTGTCTCTACAGGCACCTAAAGGTAGAAAGTTGGCTCTGGCAAATTAGCATTTGTAATGCTTGGGCCAGGTAAGCATACCTGGAAATTTGCATTTAAGTGATGGGTTTTTGGTCCTTACTGAGACCCTTCCTTCTGGGCCTGGTCAGGGTCTGCTAAAGGGATATAAAAAATGCTAGCTCATCAAAAAGATCATACATCATGACCAAGTAGGATTCATCCCGGGAATGCAAGGATGGTTCAACATTCGCAAATCAATCAACATAATACATCACATCAATAAGAGAAAAAATAAAAACCATATGGTCCTATCGATAGATGCAGAAAAAGCATTTGACAAGATCCAGCACCCATTCATGATTAAAACCCTCCAGAAAATGGGAATTGAAGGAAGCTTCCTCAAGATAGTCAAAATCATCTACCAAAAGCCCACAGCGAGTATCATTCTCAATGGGGAAAAATTGAAAGCCTTCCCCTTAAGATCAGGAACACGACAAGGTTGCCCTCTCTCACCTCTTTTATTCAATATAGTACTGGAGGTACTCGCCATAGCAATCAGAGAAGAAAAAGGACATTAAGGGCACCCAGATAGGCAAGGAAGAAATCAAGCTATCATTATTTGCAGATGACATGATATTATATCTAGAGAACCCTAAACTCTCGACCCAAAAACTCTTAGAAACAATAGATAGGTATAGTAGAGTGGCAGGGTACAAAATCAATACCCAAAAGTCGGTGGCTTTCCTATACACAAATAACGAAAGAGAAGAAAGGGATATTAAGAAATTGATTCCATTCACAATTGTGCCACAGAAAATCAAATACCTAGGAATCAGCTTAACCAAGTGTGTAAAGGATCTATACAAAGAGAACTACAAGACACTGCTTCAAGAAATAAAAGAGGACACGAGGAAATGGAAACACACTCCCTGCTCATGGATGGGGAGAATTAACATTGTTAAGATGGTAATACTCCCTAGAGCGGTTGTACAGATTCAATGCGGTTCCTATAAGGATTCCCATGACATTCTTTAAAGAAATTGACCAAACACTTCTGAAATTCATATGGAATAATAAGCCCCCACGGATAGCTAAAGCAATCCTTGGGAAGAAGAAGATGGGAGGCATCACCTTTCCCAACCTCAAACTGTACTACAAAGCAGCAGTAATTAAAACAGCGTGGTACTGGAATAAAAACAGACCGGTGGACCTATGGAATAGAGTTGAGTATCCTGACACCCACCCTCAAAGACATGATCAGTTAATCTTTGATAAAGGTGCAAAGAGTCCAAACTGGAGTAAGGAAAGCCTCTTCAACAAGTGGTGCTGGGAAAACTGGACAGCTACATGTAAAAAAATGAATTTGGACCTGTGTCTAACACCTTGCACAAAAAATCAGTTCAAAATGGATTAAAGATCTCAATGTCAGACCTGAATCCATAAAGTATGTTGAAGAAAATATAGGAAAAACCCTCCACGACATCGATGCTAAAGACATCTTCAAAGGTGAAGCACCATTAGCAAAGCAACTAGAAGAAAATATAAATATATGGGACTACATGAAACTGAAGAGCTTCTGCACCTCGAAAGAAACAGTGACCAAGATAGAAAGACAGTCGACGGAATGGGAAAGAATATTCACCCAATACCCATCTGATAAGGGGTTAATATCCAGGATATATCAGGCACTGGTACAGCTATATAAAAAAAAACAGCCAACCCCATTAGAAAATGGGGAGAGGAGATGAACAGAAACTTTGACAAGGAAGAAATCCGAATGGCCAAAAGGCATATGAAAAAATGCTCATCATCACTAATCATCAGAGAGATGCAAATCAAAACAACAATGAGATATCACCTCACACCACAGAGAATGGCCCATATCCAAAAGGGTAAAAGCAACAAGTGCTGGCGTGGATGTGGGGAAAAGGGGACTCTCATACACTGTTGGTGGGAATGTCGACTTGTACAACCTTTTTGGAAAACAATATGGACATTCCTCCAAAGACTAGAAATTGAGCTCCCCTTTGACCCAGCCATACCGCTCCTGGGAATATACCCTGGAAAGCCAAAACGCACAGCGGAAACACAATCCGCACTTTTATTTTCATAGCAGCACTGTTCACAATAGCCAAAACCTGGAAACAACCAGTATGCCCGAGAACTGATGACTGGATAAAGAAACTGTGGTACATCTACACGATGGAATACTATGCAGCTGTCAGAAAAAAATGAAGTTATGAAATTTTGCTATAAATGGATGGATATGGAAAGAATCATGTTGAGTGAAATTAGTCAGAAGGAAAGGGAGAGACATAGAATGACTGCATTTATTTGCATGGCATAAATATACTAGGTGATCTTACCAAAAGTGGAAATTACCACAAGCGGGTGGGAGTCAGAGGTTGGTTTAGATAGAGAAAGGAACATGAGTGAATAAATGTCTAAAAGTTCTGATGCTAACATAGAACTGAGCATTAAGGACAGACAAAAAATGCAAATGATGGCTTCTAAGTGTAGCGTAGTGCAACCCACAATGTGTGGGAGAAGGAGGAGAGAGAGAGGGAGAGGAGAGGAGATAAAGAACCTGCCATTTAGGCGGGATGTGGGGGGGGGGGGAATTGGGGACATTGGTGGTGGGAAATGGGCACTGGTGGAGGGCGGGGTTCTGGAACACTGTGTGACCGAAACCCCCAAGTGTGAACAACGTTGCAATTGTATATCTCACGGTGGTATAATAAAATGTTTAAAAAAAAAAAAAAAAAAAAAAAAAAAATTATAGAATTTTACTCTTGGTAAGTTTTACATTTCGTAAGTGGTTACTAGGCAAACAATCATACTTAAATCCTTACAAGAAACATTTAGCTCAAAAAATCATTATATTTAAATTATGAGCCAAGGTGCTTATTCATATTCTAATTAGAAAATTCTATTTAGTCTTTTCAGTTAAAAAGTGTAAAGCCAGTTGTAATTCCAACCAAATAAATCTTACTATTATTGCTTAAACCACAAAAAAAAAAAAAAAAAAAAAAAAAAAAAAAATGCTAGGAGGAAGAGAAAGCTCTCTCTCTCTCTCTCTCTCTCTCTCTCTCTCTCTCTCTGCCTATCTTCCATCTTGTGCCTAGTCTCTTATCTAAGCACATGGTCTGGGCCTGGCTAGGAATGAAAGTTTGGGTTTTCCTGACCTTGGATTGTATTACTAGAACTTGTTTAAGTAAAGCTTTTTGGAACTTTGCTGGATTTGTGAATTTCATCCATCCACCA
Organism: Cryptotis parvus; assembly: GCA_021461705.1. Classification (NCBI taxonomy): domain Eukaryota; kingdom Metazoa; phylum Chordata; class Mammalia; order Eulipotyphla; family Soricidae; genus Cryptotis; species Cryptotis parvus. The sequence goes on from JAJIBD010021561.1 coordinate 17,869, forward strand.
CCAGCTATTAAGATAGAAGGGAGTTTGCTCCCTGATATTACTGGGGAATTCAACTGTTCTCTGACATATGCCCACCAAGCTTCATAAGCAAATACAGTAACACAGAAAGCTCGACTCGTACCAACCAGCCCAGTAAAGCTTCAGACAATTACTTTGGTTACACCATTGTAAGATATAATAATAATTACCACAGACTGACTTGCCTAGATTGAATATTTGAATATTCCATTTGCTTTTATGATATAATAAGCATATGAAATAAATTTGTGCCTGCTATGGTGGGAGGCTGGGATTATAGGTGGAAAATTGGTGACATTGGTGGGGGGAAGGTCACAATGGTGATGGGATTGGTGTTGGAATACTGAATGCCTGAGCAACTGTATTATAAACAATTTGTTTAATCATGGTATTCTAATAACAATAAAGGAAAAAGTGAACAGCACTGTGCATATACATGCACACAAAAATCAATCTCTGAATGGATTACTGAATTAAATTCATTGATCAGTAATGCTTTATTTTTAATAAAGGAGCGTTTGTTGGAGGAGGTCCCACCCAGCAATGCTCAGGACTTAGTCCTGGCCGTGCACTCCGGGATCACTGCAGGTGGTGCTCAGAGGATTATATGAGATCTTAGGGATTGAATCCAGGTCTGCCGTGTGCAAGACAAGTGCCCAACCTGCTGTAGAATCTAACCAGCCCAGAAAGAGCACTTCTCTCTAAACTTAAATCAGAATATATGACTCTTAAAGAGAACAAATTAATTCTATGTCAATGACAAATCTATTAAACTAAGCTCTGGTTCTCATCAACTCAGACACAAACAAGAAGGTGATTGTAAGTGGGGAGAGGATGGGGCTGAGACGTGAGAATAGGAGAGCGAAGAGAGAGCCCGAGGGCGAGTCTTTCCCTGCACACAGAGCTCACCATGTTTTTGAAGGGGCACACCCAGTGCTTGGGGTTCTGGTCTGGTTCTGCACTCAGCGCCACTCTCAGTGGGTCTCAGGAGCCCCTGTGGGATGCAGGATCACACCTGTGTCCATGTGAGCCGGGTGGTGCCTTCCCTCCGGTATGATTTCGCTGATCCCTGAACCAAGAATCTTCCTGAACAAAAATTGGTAGGCAAATGGCTGATGATCCATATGAATTCAAGAGACAGGTTATTCATTAGACAATAATTATGAAATGGTGACTGCTGTAGAAAATGCAAACTCAACCTATATGCCATGGGATCCAAAGCAGAAATCAACGAAATGGTAGCAAACACCAATATTTGCCCAGATATAGATAAACTTCTCTACCCAGTAGCACGCAGTGTGACACTGGGGCACGGTTTTGAAATCCTGTGCCAATATGCAGTGGTGCCTGCATCATGACACTGGGTTCTAGACACTCGGGAAACACAAACATTCATCAGGAAACAGGATTAGAGCCACAAACACAAACATTCATCAGGAAACAGGATTAGAGCCTTTTGAGCAAGCACAACTCATTAGCTGTTAAGAGTCAGGACCTCACGGCCGCCCAGGTGCCCCTCACCGAGGAACGAGTCTGTTGACTGATGTCACACGATGATGATCTTCTGGACAGTGATGCTGAGGAATGGGAGCCAGGCACCGTCACAGAGAAACAGAGCAAAACAATCCACACTGCACGGACCAGGACTGGAGGGTGCAGTGTGGAGAAAGGGGCTGTCCTTTTTCATGGCAATAGTCGACTTATTGTCCAGGTGTCCACTCTTGCAAATGTGCAGTGGAGCTGCCTTCCAATGGCTCTCTTAGTGGGGACTCAGTAGAGTTTTTGGGAGTCTGACAACTTTCTGATTTTGACATCATTAGGTGCGACCTGTTTTTTGGATGAATAGCTGCAGCTTTTCACCTGTGTATGACATCTAGCTTGTTCTGTGGGTCACATATGACTGTGTTCAGGGCTTACTACTCCTAGCTCTGTGCTCAGGATCACCATGAAAGGGCCGAGAGAGGGCGCGATGAGGTGCCTGGGATGAGACTCATGTCAGTTGTGAGAACGAGACAAGTGCAGACCCTGATGCTGCCTGTCGCGCTGCCTGTGTTTTCCTCTAACTCTAACATTCACTGATCAGAAGTAGGGTCTGGAGAGTGCAGCTGGCAGGGCCCTTGCTTTGCACTCGGCCCACCTGCACTTGATCATGGGAACCTCACTGGGTCCCCGGAGCAGCACCAGCAGTAAGCCCGGAGAGCAGAGCCAGGAGTAAACCCTGACCCAGCAGGCCCAAGCGTCCAGCTCCCTGAAATAAATCACTGAGCAAAGGAGGAGCATGTTCACGGGTGTCTGTATGGTCGCACCTCTCCGGCTCTTTCTCATCCGGGGAGTTTGTGGTCTCAGTTCAGACCCTGTGCTCAGACATACTGACAGCAGTGTCTGCGTTGCTGTCCTAAAACGCAGCATAAAACTCTCCCCGATGATTGATTACTGCTCAGATTACTCGGCTGCCCTTGAAGAACAGATCCCAGCACTGTTCATGCTCACAGCGGCAGATGCAGCCCAGCAGACTGGACTCCTCTGCCCCCTGAAGCTGCCCCCTGACTCCAACAGTGTATGAAGTTGGCCCTGAGTGTCCTTAACACCCACTCCTAACAGCATCATGACAAATGAGTGACTGGGGGGGGGCTCTGCCTGCCCCCACAGTTCTCTTTGTGCCACACCCTGCAGGTTTCTCCTATCACTGCAGAGAGCAGTCACTCACCATAAGCCTCAGGCCACACTTTTCATGGGGGCACAGATCTGTGTTCATCGTGTGCCCAGCGGGAAGTGCAAGCCTATAGAGCGCAAGGCATGCCCAGAGGGAGATAAAACACTTTTTATTCAGAAAAGAAAATCCAGAGCTTACATAGTTTCTGCAGAGGATGCCCTGTTCCTAGGCTCTATCTACTCCTGTTCTGAGCATCCTTAAACACTCTGAACATTTCATCCCTGACCCTGGACTAGACTGAGTGATGGATTTGGGAACCACAAAGCCTGGCCCTTAACCAACTGTTTCATTGTTATTAACTATCCTTATCACTCATAAGTTTCCTCAGAAAATCACAGTTAAACACGGGATGGCGGTGGGTCTCGGCCCCACAGTCCTTCCCCGGCCCAGCTCCTCCTTCAGAGAAGGGATCATGGTCTCTGCTCTGCGGCTCTGCCCTGAGATCAGACTCCCCCAGTCAAGCACTTACTCAGCTTACCTGGGTGGCTTCTGCCTCTCACCCTGACATCACAGCAGGCTGTGGGGCTTCTTGCTGCCAGGAGAGCGGCTCAGTAGCTCCCGTGAACATCTCTGTGCCCAGGTCATGTGGGAAGGAGTCGGCCAGACCTGATATAGATTTGAGGGCAGTGACCTCACCTCCCTGCAGAGCTGCAATTATCACTTCCCCTGCAGGGATAGTGACAGTGACAGGGGTGGCTTGGGAAGCTGAGACACTTCTGGAAAACTTTTGGAAGTTGCCAATTGCTGAAGTATTTACATGTTGCATGTGAGTTACTGCAGGGAAACACTATGGTATTTAGAGAAAGGCCTTGATTTTTCAGCTAACAACTGAAGAGGCTGCAGGTGGGCGCAGACCACAGCAGACAGGTGCTTGTCCAAAGATCAACACAAAGGAGGCTGAAGAAATAGGGCAGCAGGGAGGGTGTTTCTCCGACAGGCGGCTAACCAAGTTTCAATCCTGGGTATCCCAACTGGTCTTGTCAGTACCACCAAGAGTAATTTCTGAGTGCAGAGCCAGGAGTAATCCCATAACATCACTGGCTATGATCCAGAAAGCTAATAAAAATAAGAGCTCATACAAAGGATGTGGGGCAATTGGTAGCTCTGGCTGTGACTGGAATAAGATGCAGTGATGCTATCAGAGAGGAAAACACTGAGGCAGCTCCTGTAAAGATTTATAAATCCAACTCTCCTTCACATTTTTTTCTGGAAAGGGTTTCAAGTGACCCCCAAAAGGTGGGAGAACAGGGCAGGGTTCCTGATATAAATATGTGGTTGGTGCAAACAATGGAATCGTTTCTGGCCTTAACAAAAAAAGCAGAGGCAGTTACCTTGCATGGGGCTGACCCAGGTTGGATCCTGACATCCCATATTCTGAGTCTCTGCTGGAGTGAACCCTGAAGGCAGTGTCAGGAGTAAACCTTTTATACCGCCTGGTGTGGTCTCAAACAAAAACAGAGCAAAGGAAGGAGACGCTGACAGGTGCCGCAGGCAGATACTGAGAAACTGTCCTGAGAGAAGGATCCAGTCAGAGGAAGAATGATGCCGCCTGGCTCTGTTCCATGGGTCCTGTGGACTTACGTAGCCATGAGTACCTCTGTGACACCGGCCATACTGCAACTGGACATAGGTACTTTACCACCTGAGAACATGAAGGGGCCAAAATGCTTTGATTTTGCCTCCTTAGTGGGCAGGGCAGGAAGGAGGAAGTTGGCATGTGTGGGGCAGAGGAGGAGAACCAAGGTCACTGGCAGCAGCATGGGGCGGGGTGTGCAGAGAGCACTGAGGAGAGAGTGTCCGAGGGCATTTCCGCCTCCAGTCCCAACTCTCAGGCAAATGAGAGCCACTGTCCTCGCATTTCTCAGCGGGTCAGGGCTCCCCCTGTTCCCACGCTCTTTGCACACTTGTGCCTTGTTCTCAACCTTGTTGCGTTGCTGAAGGCCAATCTGCCAGGAGACACTCACTGTGGATCACGGCACTGATGAGAGCCCCCCCACCTGGTGGGAAGGAGCTCCCCACTGTGGCCGTGTGCCCCACTCCACCCTCCACCCACCCTGAAGCTTCAGCTACAGTCACACCCAAGTCTAGACTCAGCTGGGACCAGATCATGTTCCTGTTTCAATCCCGGTGTTTGCACCAACATTTGCGGGAATACAATCTTACCATGGAGACATCTCATCTGAATCTTCTCCCTCCATCAAGCGACCTGATGAGAGACCTGGCGAGTGACTGTGTATTTACCATCAGTGCCAACGCCGCTCAGCTTCTGTAGCTTCTGTCCAAGATGAGAGGAGGAAAGAGACAGTTTCTGAACAGACTGTCCTGCACGAGGCTGGGCAGACACATGGTGTAGTCATCGGCACCTCAGGACCCCAGGACCCTGGTGGTCCAGAGCACAAACACAGTGGCTCTCATGTGCCTGTATCACTGGGCCTGGGAAGCAGCACGGAAGCGGGACCCAGCACCGAACCAACCGGACCTGTTGGCCCAGACACACCTTAGGCTCCCCAGGATCCCAGAGCAACATGGGAAAGGCATTGTCCACGTCACAGTATATCAAAACCCAGATTCCATGCATCAGTCAGTCATGTCACCAATATATCAAAACCCAGAACAGTGGCATCAACACGTCACCAGTATATCAAAACCCATATTACTAGCATCACACACGCCATCAATATATGTAATCTTGGTATAGAAGCTTCTCCCACATCAAAAATATATCAAAAGTCAAGGCCCCAGAGGTCTGGAAGCCAGTTGAAACGGTAGCGCATATGTGTGGCCTGCTCACGTCTCGTGCATGCACGGTTCAATCCATGGCACCTGAGGGCCCCAGCAAGCCCTGCTCAGATTAGGCCTGGTCGAGTCCTAGCTCACAGAGGGACTCTGAGGTGCCGGCCCTCGCCCGGCCAAGCTGCACTGCACTCAGCGGCGGTCTGAGGACCACTGCCCAGTTCGTGGGTGGCAGCCCCAGCTCCTCACACCGCTCAGAGCACCCCACAGGCCTGAGGCCTGCGGAATCCGTTTCTTGGGAGAATCCTTCCAGTTTCCCTGGAGAGAGACCACAGGCCTCTGCCTGAATCGTGACCTCAGGATAACCCAGAACAAAGCAATTCAGGGATTCACTCATTAACACACTTTAATTCTTTAGCACTTGCAGGTTTACCCAAACACGTGCAAAGATCCTAGAGCTCCCTGGCAGCTACGGGAGGCCCTGAAGCAGCACGTGAGCGGGACCCGGCACTGAACCAACTGGACCTGTTGGCCCCAAACACCTGCAGTTTCCCCAGGATCCCTGAGCACGCCACCAGTATATCAAAACCCAGATTACTGCATGACTTCACTGTCCTCTCGTGAGGGCGGACCCTGGGATCACGCAGACATGCCTGGGCAGGACGGAAATCCAGGGCCATCGACGCCATGCCCAGCGCTCCCTGAGCCGGAGCCACTCGGAGCGGTTTTTTCTCTAATATTTGCAGCTCCTTCCTCAGCATGTGGCTGGCACTTGCATGCTACTCAGTTTTTATTAATATTTTATTATACCACCGTGATATATACAATTACAAAGTTGTTCATGTTTGGGGGTTTCGGTTACACAGTCTTCCAGCACCCATTCCTCCACCAGTGCCTATTTCCCACCACCAATGTCCCCGATTCCCTCCCCTCCCCCCTAGTCTGCCTCTATGGCAGTTCTTTATTTCTTTCTCTCTCTCTCTCTCTCTCTCTCTCTCTCTCTCTCTCTCTGTTCTCTTACATATTGTGGATTTCTACTGAGTTTTTAGCATCTCTGCTATATCTGAGACTCCAGTGGCCCTGATACGCGGGTCAGGCACAGCCCCTTGCAGAGGATGGCTCACTAGTTATTCTGCTCTGGGATAGCTTGCTGAAATGCACCGCATTTATTTTTGTTTAATTGGGAGGAGATGTTTCATTTCTATGGCAATATGGATGGTCTGATATACAGGTTTTGTGCTAAACCTTTTTTTTTTGTATTTTGGGGACCACACACAGTGATGTTCGGGGTTTACTCCTGGCTCTACACTCGGGAATTACTCCTGGCAGTGCTCAGGGGACCCTATGGGATGCCAGGGATCAACCCTGGGTCAGGCGCATGCAAGTGCCCTCCCTGCTATACTATCACTCTGGTCCCTCCACTTTTTTTTTTTGAGAGCCGCACTCAGAGGAACTCAGGGATGATTCCTGGTTCAATGCTCAGAGTTCACCCTGAGCCCTGCTCAGGAATCATTCATGGCTCTGTGCTCAGAGATGACTCCATGCTCTGTGCTCAGGGTTGACTCCAAGCTCTGTGCTCAGGGATGACTCCAGGTTTTGTGCTCGGGGCTCACTCATTACTCTGCTTGGGGATCACTCCTGGCAGTGCTGGGAGGACCAGGTGCTACACTTTTCTCTGCAGAATTGGAATATTCTCTGTCGACTGGGTCCCCCTAGTTTCTCCACTCACTTTTTCATTCTCTCCTGTTTTCATTGCCTAGAAATCTCTCTTCCTGTGTCAGGCCTAAACTTTTACCCTAGACCGTGTGACTGCTCTCCTTGGGTACATATGAGTCCCAAGCACAAGATTAACTCAGCTAGCCCTATTCTCCTCCTTCCACACAGACCTAACACGATTCCCAGTGTTAAGAAACGATTTTTTGTTTGTTTTTTGGGTCACATCCGGCGATGTTCAGGGGTTTCTCCTGACTATGCAGTCAGGAATTACTCCTGGTGGTGCTCAGGAGATCATATGGGATCCGGGGATTGAATCCAGGTCAGCTGCTTGCAAGGCAAACGCCCTACCCGCTGTGCTATCATTCTGGCTCAAAGAAGTATTTTTTTTATAGAAGTATTTTTGCTGCCACTCAGAGTCAAAAATCATGAAGAATTCATTAATAACAATAATAATAACAATAATAATAATTTATGAGGCATAACTCAGCCCTTAGGGTTTACAAGCTTGGATGTTCCCCAGGCTTGGAACTCTAAGCCAGGCTAAAGGCACAGCTTTTATACTTTTTGTAACAAAAATCAGTTGATTAGAAAGGGTTGAGGAGAGAGAGAGGTAGAGAGAGAGAGAGAAAGAGAGAGAGGAAAAGAAAAAGTGCCTGTTATAAAGGCAGCCTGGGGAGGTGGGAGGTAATGTGGGAATATTGGAGGTGGGAATGGGGCACTGGTGGAGGGACAGGTGCTGGAATGCTGTATGAAGGAGACCCAATTATGAACATCTTTGTAATTGTATATCTCACGGTAGTATAATAAAAAATCAGTTGATTAAAAAAAATAGGTATGTCCCTTTTCCTAAGCCAGACCAAGCAAAGCTGAGTACAGAAGCAGAACATTCAATCATGCTGAAATAGGTGCGCGTTAGTTCAAGTTTCATTTCAGTCATTTCCCAACCCTACTTAGACATTACACACATTGTGTGTTGCTTCCCATAAGTTTTGCTTTTCGAAGAACCGGAGCCCATGCATTCCCTTACCCCTCTCCTTCCTGTCAACACCTGCCCTTACTGCCTGCCTGCACTACCTGCTCTCCCGTCACGCCAGGAGCACAGTCTGAGAATGAGGGAATAACTCCTAAAATGCTCCATCTAAACAAGAACATTACCTTGAACAAGAGTCACGTAACATCAACCTCTTGAGAGTATTTTCTTTTTATTTAAATATTTTATTATACCACCATGAGATATACAGTTACAAAGATGTTCATGTTTGGGTTTCAGTCATACAGTGTTCCAGCACCCATCCCTCCACCAGTGCCCATTTCCCGCCACCAATCCCTGATGTCCCCCTCCCCATTCTGCGTCTATGGCCAGCACTTTGCCTCTTCTCTCTCTCTATCTCTCTCTTCTTTCTCTCTCTCTTTCTCTCTCTCCCTTCCCTCACACACTGTGGCTTACAATACATACATTTAGAGGTTATCATGCATACCCTTTTTGGATACATTCAATACTCAGTTCTAGGCTGGTATTATCATTTGCAATAATTATTAATACACTGTTCCTTTCTCTGTCTTACCTAACCTCTGACTCCCACACTTTTGCAATAGCTTCCATCCACTGACAAGACCTCCTGATCCATGTTTTTGTCTGGCCTTGAATATTGGTATCATGTTATTATTTTTATATCTCACAAATAAATGCAGTCATTCTATATCTGTCCTTTTTCCTCTGGCTAATTTCACTCTGCATGATCTTCTCCATGTCCATTCAATTGCATTTGTAATTGTTTATAGGAGCTGTTTGCTTCTTTACACAGGACTGTATCAGTTTTTAAAAATATTGAATCACAGTGAGACCCACATTTACAAACTTCTTCATGATCGGGTGTTGGTCGTAACAGTGTCTCAGGCTCCTTTCTTCACTAGTGGACATTTCCCACCACCAATGTTCCCAGTTCCTCCAACTCACCACCCCTATGGCAGGCAATCTCTCTCTCTCTCTCTCACTCACTCTCTCTCTCTTTCTGTCCTCTGCAAACTGTATCGTTTTATCTTACACCAATTACGGCACAGGGCTTCCACTTTTCCCTCATCCTTGGGCTAATTTTTGCAGACACCTGTTTGCTGTGAACTCAGGCCATCTTATCTGCAGTTAGGGATCCTGAGAAAATAGGAGCCTTTCCCCAAACACCTGAATGTCTCCCTGGAGAAATTCTCCAGTAAATTGTCACTACTTTAGAAATCAACAACTTCCAAAAAGTTTTCCAGAAATGTCTCAACTCCCAAACCACCCCTATCACTGCCCCTGCAGGGGAAGTGATAATTGCAGCTCTGCAGGGAGGTGAGGTCACTGCCCACAAATCTATATCAGGTCCGGCTGCCTCCCTCCACATGGCCTGGGCACAGAGATGTTCACGGGAGCTACTGAGCCGCTCTCCTGGCAGCAAGAAGCCCCACAGCCTGCTGTGATGTCAGGGTGAGGGGCAGAAGCCACCCGGGAAGGAGTTGAGTAAGTGCTTGACTGGGGGAGTCTGATCTCAGGGCAGAGCCGCAGAGCAGAGACCATGATCCCTCCTCTGGAGGAGGAGCTGGGCTGGGGAAGGGCTGTGGGGAGACCTGACACCTACTGTGTTTAATTGTAATTCTCTGGAACATGAGGACAGTCATAACAAGTGACTACTCTCTGCAGTGACAGAGGAACATGCAGGTCATGAGAACAGAGATAGCTAGGGGTGGGCAGGGCCAGAGAGGGGTTTGGGTTGTTACAAGTGATGCTTAAGAACACTCAGGTCCAACTTCATACACTGTTGGAGTCAGGGAGCCAACAGTCCGCTGGGCTTCTGCTCTCCACAGCTGCATCTGCCGCTGTGAGCGTGAACAGTGCTGGGATATCTGTTCTTCAAGGGCAGCTGAGGAATCATTGCAATAATCAATCATCCAGAGAGTTTTATGCTACATTTCCGGTGCAATGCAGGCACTGCTGACAGCATGTCTGAGCACAGGGTCAGAACTGAGACCACAAACTCCCCGGATGAGAAAGAGCCAGTGAGGTGCGACCACACAGACATGTGAACACACTCCTCCTTTGCTCAGTGATTTATTTCAGGGAGCTGGACGCTTGAGTCTGCTGGGGAGGGTTTACTCCTGGCTCTGCTCTCAGGGCTTACTGATGGTGCTTCTCCCAGGACCTAGTGAGGTTCCCGGTATCAAACGCATGTGGGCAGAGTGTAATCTCTTTAGATTAGTGAAAAAGTTTAGTTGAAAGAAACACAGAGGCAGCTAGACAGGCAGAGTCGTGGGTTGGCACTTGTCTTGACACACACTGACAAGAGTCTCATCCCAGGGACCCCCTTAGGGTCCTCTCAGCCTTGGCATCAGTGATGCTGAGCACAGAGCTAGGAGTGCTAAGGCCTGAGCACAGTCATGTGACCCAGAGGACAAGCAAAGTGTCCTACACATATGAAAAGCTACAGCTATTGCAAGGCCATTCACAAGAGCAGGTCACACATAGTGTCAAGATTCAGGCATCATCAGACTCATCAAAGCTCTACTGAGTTTAAAACGAGAGAGTCCCCAGGACTACTGTGTTTCCTTGAGTATCTTGTTACCATTTGCCATGATGCAGACACAGTTTCGTGGCTTTTTTTTATAAGAGTGCACAACTAGATACTCAGTCAACTACTGCCATGAGGACAGCCCCTTTCTCCATGCTGCACTTTCCAGGCCCGGTCCATGCACTGTGCGCTGTCTTGGTTTGCTCTGTGAGTTTCTATATGACGGCGCCTGGCTCCCATTCCTCAGCATCGCTGTTCAGAAGAGCATCGTGTGACATCAGACCGCACATTTGCTGCTTGGTGAGGGGCACCTGGGTGGCCATGAGGTCCTGACTTTATGGGTAATGTGCAATGCTGCACAGAGTCTCTCGTCCTGTTTCATGATGAGTGTGTGTGTTTCCTTGAGTCCTGGTTACCCAGTGCAGTGATGCAGACACAGGCTTGCACCTGGTGTCCCCGGTGCATACTCGCACGGGATTTCAAACGCTTGTCCCAATTTTACACTATTGTGTGCTTTTTGGGTGGGAGAGGTTTATCTCTCTCCGGGCAATGCTGCTGTCTGTTATCATTTCATTGATTTCTTCTTTGTGTCCCAGGGCATATAGGTCGAGTATGAATTTTCCTCTTTCTACGGAAATCAGTATTTCATATATTCTTGTCTGGTGAATAACCCGTTTCTTGGATTCATGTGGATCATCAGCCCTTTTGTGTTCTGTAAGAGCTCTTGGTTCAGGGGTTGGAGAAATCATACTGGAGGCAAGTCACCAGCCTGATTATATGGACACAGGTTTGATCCTGCATCCCACAGGGCTCCGGGAGACCCACTGGGAGTGAGCACTGAGGGCAGAGCCAGGCCTGAACCCAGCGCACTGGGTGTGCCCTTCCTACAGGTGGTGAGTTCTGGTTGCAGGGAAAGACTCTCCCTGGGCTCTCTCTGCTCTCCTATCCCCGTGTCTCTCCCCCGCCTTTCTCTCATGCCCCACAGTCTTGTGTTTGTGTCTGTTTGATGAGAAACAGTTCTTGATTGAATGGATTCGTCATTTATATAGATTTAGTTTGTCCTCTTAATAGTCATATATTCTGATTTAAGTTCAGAAGAAGGTGCTCTTTCTGAGGGCCACTAAGAATGTACAGCAGGGTCATGAAGGTCAGGGGTCAAGGCAGGGTCAGGCTTAGGAGGAAGCACAGCAAGTGAGGTACCAGCCCCACTCCATGCCTGAGGACCTGCCAGGGCTGAAGCTGGGGTGTGTACCCAGAAAGCTCACTCTCGCAAAGCTTTCTTTCATGCCCTCATATTCTTGTGTTTGTGTCTGTTTGATGAGAACCAGTTCTTGATTGAATGAATTCGTCATTTATACAGATTTAGTTTGTCCTCTTAATAGTTATATATTCTGATTTAAGTTCAGAAGAAGATGATCTTTCTGAGGGCCACTTAGGACGTACAGCAGGTCGGGCACTTGTCTATACATGGCAGATGCGTGTTTATCCCGGCACCTCTCATGGTCCTCTGAGCACCATTCGGAGTGATTCCTGCTGAAGGACCAGGAGTAAACACTGGACATTGCTGGTTGTGGCCTTCCTCCAAATTGCTCATTTCTTTAAAAAATTAAAATCAGAACAGGTGAAGGAGCGATATAGCATAGCAGGTAGGGTGTTTGCCTTGCACGCAGCCGCCCGGTTCTATCCTTGGCATCCTACATGGTCCCCTGAGCACCATCAGGAATTATTCCTGAGTGTAGAGCCAGGAGTAAACCCTAAGCATCACCATGTGTGAACAAAAGAACAAAACAGAATTGATCAGCACATTTAGAGCATTAATCCATTCAGGATTGATTTTTATGTGTTTATTTGTGGGCAGTGCTGTTCACTTTATTGTTTTGGTTATAAATTTTTATTAGAATACCATGATTTACCAAGTTGTTTCTGATATAGTAGCATAAAGCATTCAATACTCCAACACAATTTTTTTTTAAATTTAAGCACTGTGAATTACAAAGTCCAAAGTATTTCACAATACAGTTGATAGAAAGATTCATCATTGAAAAGCAATCCTATCGCTAGTGTGTCACACTAGAACTCAGTATTGAATACATACAAAGAGACTTACATCATAAACCATTAATATATGTAGGGAAAGCCACAAAGTGTAAGAGAAGAGAGAGAGAAATGCAGAGAAAGAGAGAGAAAGAAAAGGTGCCTGCTAAAAAGGGGCAGGCTGGTTTGGGTAGGGAGGGAGTGTCGGGACATTGGTGGTGGAAATGGGGCACTGGTGGAAGGCTGGGTGCTGGAACACTATATGACAAAGGCCAATTATGAACATCCTTGTAATTGCATATCTCATGGTGGTACAATAAAAATAAAATAAATAAAAAGTCACAAAAATCTAAAACTTGAAATAAAAGAAAAGCAATCTCACCACCAGCGTGCTCGCACCACCAAAGACCCTCAACTCCCACACACCTCCAACCCCACGCCTGCTCCTCGCCGGCATTAGCTCCCTCACTAATTATATTGAGCATTAGAGCACATATATGGCAGTGGTATTGATAAAGTGATGACTTGTTGGGGGTTGTTATGTGTGAATCTGGCCGATTTCTTCCAACACCAAATTTGACCACCAGTATCTCTATCTATCAATGTTCCCATTTTCCACCTATAACTCCTCCCTGCCACCATAGCAGACAGAAATCAACTTATTTTATACACTTATTATATCATAAAATCAAATGGAATTATCAAAAATAGATCTAGGCTGTTAGTCTATGGTTTTGTTATATCTTACAATGGTGTAAAATGTGATTGTCTGAAGCTTTACTGGGCTGGGTGGTGCCAGCTGAACCTTCTGTGTTAGTGTATTTGCTCATGAAGCTTGGTGGGTGACTATACAACTTTCCCATAGATTTGCTGTGGCCCTCCTAGATTGGCAGTACTAGAAATTTGGAGGTGTTGTGTGGCTGTGTATGCAATGAGCTGGCAAGATTCCATGGTTTGGCACATTGATGAGGTTCAGTTGTGGAGCTGGGCAGTTCCCTAGCATAAGATGAGGTGTAGCTGTGGGCTGCCACACTTGCAGGCATTCGTAGAAGGCTCCAGAGTTTACCGGCCTCTGTAGCAGCGGAGATCCAGCGGCATCATATTCCGCTCGGATTCATTGTCCATGTTGTCCTTTTCTAACTGAGCCGATACTTCTAATTTATTCTCATGATCCTGTGTCATGCTTCATTTTCATATGAGCATACATTAGCATGGAACCCACTTAAGGGCATTTCGTCCATTGTCTGAGTCCCCTATGAACACCACCAGGATTTTCTCCTCGTTTTATATCTCTAGACATCTTATGAAGGAGCCGGAGAGAGTGTACAGAGGGTTTCGAGTAGGGCTCTCGGGATCCAATCCCTGGCACCTCATATTGTCCAGGATCCTCTCGAGGACTGGTCCCTGAGCATAGCACCAGGAATAAATCCTGAGCATGGTTGGATTTTACTCAGAAAGCAAAATCAGTAAATAAATTATTGAAGTCTGAGGCAATCCAACAAGAGCAAGGCTGATTTTTGGTTTCAGATGTCTTTAATGGACCCTCTATCTGGGAGGAATTCCTGCTGCCCCCTGCCCGATGACAGTGTGCAGACAGAGAGAATACTCTTCAGGGACGAGGCAAGAGGAGCTGTCATGTTATCACAGACGCTGCTGGGAGCACTGGGGAACTTCTCTCTTCTCTGCCATTACCTGTCCCTTCACCACAGAGAAGGCAGGGTGAGGGCCATCGACCTGATTCTCACACACCTGACTGTCTCCAACTCTTTTGCTCATGGTCTCACAAGGAGTCCCCCAGACTATGGCGGCTTTTGGACTAAAACACTTGTTCAGTGCTTTAGGCTGTGACCTTCTTTTGTATGTCCATAGAGTGGGCAGATGCATGTCCATTGGCACCACCTGCCTGCTGAGTGTCTTCCAGGCCATTACGATCAGCCCCATGAATTCCTGCTGGAGGGATCTGAAAGTCAAAGCTGCACAGTATGTAACCACCTACATTTCCCTCTGTTGGATCCTTTATATGATTGTTAATCTATTTTTTTCCTATGCACACATTGTATATATCTAGCAAATGGAGCCTGAGAAACATCACAGGGAAAAGACAATGGGGATTCTGTCGTTTGGCCTATGTTGAGGGTATCGGAGGTCCTGTGTATTCAGCATTAATTGTATTCCCTGAGGTGATGTTTTCTGTGCTCATAGTCTGGGCCAGCGGCTCCATGATTTCCTTCCTGTACGGGCACAAGCAACGCGTCCAACACCTTCACAGGAATGTTTCCTCCAGACCCTCAGCAGAGTCCAGAGCCACCCACCGAATCCTGGTCCTAGGGAGCTCCTTCAGTGTTTTTTCACACATTCACCTCCCTCATTAATATGTATTTGTCTCTCCTAAATGATGAAAATGGTTGGTTGCAGGCTCTCAGAAGCATCAGTTCTCTGTGTTTCCCTTCTTTGAGCCCCTTTCTGGTCATGAGACGTGACTCCACTGTATTTGGGCTTTTCTTCATCCTGCGATTGAAGAGAAAACTTCACATTCATATTCCCAAATAGTGAAAACATTAAGTCCCAGCAGCTACATATCAGGGATGGAGTTTCCTTTATCTCAAGTGCCTGCGACAGACAGCCAAGACAGATGACAGACAACAACAGATGGCAACAGATGGACAAAGCCACGAGTTCAGCAAGTTCCAAAAAGGTCTTTACTTATCACCAATAATAAAACAAACTCACGACTCAGGGATGAGATGATGGAACTCCCAGACATCAAGCTCTGGCCTGACTTCGCCCATGTGCTCAGGCTCCGACCTCCAAACAAAATGGACGTTTCTTCTCCAAATCAGTCCCATATTTATTCTTAGACCCAGCTGTTCCATTTTTAATTATTTTTATTTAAATGCCGTGATTGACAAAGTTATTCACAGTACAGTTGTTTCATTCGATATTCCAACACCAGTGCCACCACCTAATGCTCTTACCAACACCAAAAACCCTTGCTTCCCAGACACCCCCTCCCCATCCCTGCTCCATTAGCAGACACTAATTATAATGCTTATTAGATAGTATATCTCAGAAGGGTATTGCTAAAGCTATGATCTCTTTTTTTAAGTATTTTATTATACCACCTTGAGATATACAATTACAAAGATATACAATTAAAAAGTTCACATTTGGGTTTTGGTCATACAGTGTTCCAGCACCCATCCCTCCACCAGTGCCCATCTCCCACCCCCCAACTTCCCCAGTTCCCTCCCCGCCCGCCTCCATGGCAGGTTCTTTATTTCTTTCCCTTTCTCTCGCTTCTCTTTTCCTTCCCTTCCAGACTATGGATTACAGAACATACATTAAAGGGTTGTCATGTGTATCTTTTTGCCTCTATTTAATGCTCCGTCTCTAGGTTGGTATTAGTACTTTCAACAATTGTTAGCACACTGTTCCATTTTCTGTCTTACCTAGCCTCTGACTCCCACACGTTTGTGATAATTTCCACCTTTGACAAGACCTCCTGATACATGTTTCACTTGACCTTGGATATTAGGCGTCATGATATATACATATATATTTATGTCATGCAAATAAATGCAGTCATTCTGTATCTGTCTCTCTCCTTCTGGCTAATTTCACTCAACATGATCTTCTCCATGTCCATCCATTTATAGGCAAATTTTATAGCTTCATTTTTCCTAACAGCTGCATAGTATTCCATTGTGTAAATGTACCAAAACTTCTTTATCCAGTCATCGATTCTCGGGCACTCTAGTTGTTTCCAGATTCTGGCTATTGTGAATAATGCTGCTATGAACATAAAAGTAGGGATGGTGTTTCCGCTGGCGTATTTTTGGCTTCCCAGAGTAGATTCCCAGGAGTGGTATGGCTGGGTCAAATGGGAGTTCAATTTCAAGTCTTTGGAGGAACGTCCATATTGTTTTCCAGAAAGGCTGTACCAGCTGACATTCCCACCAACAATGGATGAGTGTTCCCTTTTCCCCACATCCATGCCAGCACTTGTTGTTCTTGTTCTTTTGGATATGTGCCTAAAGCTATGATCTCTTGACTGGGCTGTTGCATGTGAGTTGGGCAATCTCTGTCATTGTTTCACTTAAGAACTTATTAAACGGAGTGGACCTCTACAATTTTTTCAAATATGTTCAATTACTTTCTTATACATGTTCAGTAATCAATCCAGACCCACCATAATTGCAACTATGGACAACAATTATTTCAAAATTTCCCTACCTCTTCTTGAGCCTGTTCTGATGCTCAGTAATTAGATACTCAGTAATTTCTTTTGTATCGTTTGTTATATGTAGTCTGCTGTTATGTGGCAGAGAAATATTTTCCTAGAAGAAGGCTAATAAGGATTGTTCAATCTCCCATTGGAGCAGTCAGGTCATTGAGCCCCTTTGTATAATAAATTATTGATGTGATATATTGTTACAGCTTAGGCATGGTGATGAAACAGTTTGTTATTGGGCGATTATACTTACATTGATAAAATGTAATGCAATACTGGTTCAACAGTTTTCTTCAGCTTAAGATGTGGCATGGCTGCTTTTGTGGCCTTGTGCGGCAGGAATTACAGAGATTGTAACTGAGTTATTCAGCCATGGTCTCTTTGGAGATTTACAGAGAAGTCTCTGCATCAGGCCACCGATGAGATGACTTTGGAGCCTGAGGCAGTTCATGATGCAACCACTGGACCTTCGGAGGCACACAGGGATGGGGAGAGGGTCCCATTTCCCGCTTCCGTGAAAGCCTGGAGAGTTCAGTCACAGAACCCCACATACCTGGAGTTTTCAATGATTCACTCACGGGTGGGGCTCGTCCGATTTGTGGATTCTGACTGAAACCTGTTGGCGATTGTGAGGAGTGGGCAAGTGTGACAGCCGTGGTCTTTGTTGAGATGGGTCTCCCCACCATTTCTGCCCTCCCTCATTGCCCTTTGTTTTCAGTCTGGCAGGGGGAGAACCAGAGCATGTCTCTTGTCTGGGATTCCTTACAGGAGCTGCCTCAGTGTTTTCCTCTCTGTTAGCATCCTGTATCTTATTCCAGTCACAGCTCAGCTGCAAATTTACAACAATCTTCTGGGTCATTTTTATTAGCTTTTGGAACACACCCAGTGATGCTCAGGAGTACTCTAGGTTCTGTGCTCAGGAATTACTCCTGCTGGAACTCGGACCAAATAGGATATCGGGGATCGAACCTCGGTGAGCCGTCTGCAGGAGAAACACCCTACCTACTGCTCTATCGCTCCAACTCTTTGTTTGAATCTTGGATAAACATGTGTTTGCTGTAGTCTGAGCCCACCTGTAACATCTTGTTGTTAGCTAAAAAAACAGAGCCGTTCCTTCAAATACCATAGTGTCTCTTAGCAGAGACTCACCTGCTATATGTCAATACTTTAGCAATTAGTAACTTCCAAAGTGTTTTCCAAAAATGTCTCAGCTCCCCAAGCCACCCCTGTCACTGCCCCTGCAGGGGAAGTGATAATTGCAGCTCTGCAGGGAGGTGAGGTCACTGCCCACAAATCTATATCAGGTCCGGCTGCCTCCCCTCCACATGGCCTGGGCACAGCGATGTTCACAGCAGCTACTGAGCCGCTCTCCTGGCAGCAAGAAGCCCCACAGCCTGCTGTGATGTCAGGGTGAGAGGCAGAAGCCACCCAGGTAAGCTGAGTAAGTGCTCGACTGGGGGGGAGTCTGATCTCAGGGCAGAGCCGCAGAGCAGAGACCATGATCCCTCCTCTGGAGGAGGAGCTGGGCTGGGGAAGGGCTGTGGAATGGAGACCCGCCACTATCCAGTGTTTACTGTGGTTTTCTGAGGAAGATTATGGGGAGACAAGGACAGTCCAGAAACAGGTGGTTAATGGCTAGGCTTTGTGGTTCCCAAATCCATCTCAGTCCAGCCCAGAGTAAGGGATGAAATGTTCAGTGTGTTTAAGGATGCTCAGAATAGGAGTAGAATGAGAGCCAAGGAATAGTGCATCCTCTGCAGAAACCATGTAAGATCTGGATTTCCTTTTCTGAATAAAAAGCCTTTTATCTCCCTCTGGGTACACCTTAATGGGCCCAGTACTGTGCCCCTTGAAACATGTGACCTGAGGCTCATTGCAAGTGACAGGAGGTAGTGACACTCTGCAGGGACAGGAGGAAAGTGCAGGGTGTGACAGAGAGAGCCCAGGGGTAGAGAGGGGCTGGGGCCAATAGCTCACTTGCTGGGATGTTACTGGGGAGCGTAAGGACACTCAGGGCCAACTTCATTCACTGTTGGAGTCAGGGGGCAGCTTCAGGTGCAGTGGAGCCCAGTCCGCTGGGCTTCTGCTCCCCACGGCTGCATCTGCCACTGTGAGCGTGAACAGTGCTGGGATATCTGTTCTTCAAGGGCAGCGAGTATCCGAGTGATAATAAATCATCTGGGAGAGTTTTTATTCTGCATTTCCAGACAGCAATGCATACACTGCTGACAGCATGTCTGAGCACAGGGTCTGAACGGAGGCCACAAATTCCCCGGATGAGAAAGAGCCAGTGAGGTGCAGCCACACACCTGTGAACACGCTCCTCTCCTTTGTTCCGTGATTAATTTCAGGGACCTGGATGCTTGGGCTTGCTGGGCTCAGGGTTTACTCCTAGCTCTGCTCTCAGGGCTTACTGCTGGTACTGCTTGGGGACCTAAGGAGGTTCTGGGGAAAAAAACACAGCTGGGCCTAGTGAAAACCAGGCTCCCAGCCAGTGGGCTCCCTGTCCAGAAGGTAATTTTGATTAGAGAATTTTTCAGTTGAAGGGGAACACAGGGAGCTTGACAGGCAGCATTGTGGGTCAGCACTTGTCTCACAACAGAAAAGAATCTCAACCCTATTATCCTATAGGTTCCTCTCAAACCTGTCACGAGTGATCCTTAGCATGATGCAGTAAGGCCTGAGCACAGTTATATGTGACCCCTAGATAAAGCATGATGTCATATACAGGAGAAAATCTAGAGCTATTGGAAGGTCAGCCACAAAATTAGTTCTAACCTAATGGTGTCAAAAATCAGAACACTGTAATACTTCCCAAAGCTCTACTAAGTGCCTGCTAGGCGAGTCCCAGGAAGCAGTTCCACTGCAATATGCAAGAGTGAACCCTGGAGAATAAGTCTACTCCGTTATTGCAGTGGTACAGCCCCCTTTTCCACACTGTGCTTTCCAGGCCCTGTGCGTGCAGTGTGCGCTGTCTTGGTTTGCTCTGTGAGTTGCTCTGTGATGGCGCCTGGCTCCCATTCCTCAGCATCACTGCAGAAGACCATCAGTGACATCAGACCACACATTCGCTCCTCGATGAGGGGCACCCTGCGGCCATGAGGTCTGGTCTCTTACAGGTAGCGAGCAATGCTGCACAGAAGTCTCTAGCCCTGTTTCAAGATGAATGCGTGTGTGTTTTTTTTGAGTACCTGGTTACTCAGTGCCGCGATGCAGACACAGGCTTGCGTTCATGTCACCATGCATGCTAGCACAGGATTTCAAATGCTTTTCACACACTATTGTGTGCTCTTGGGCAAGAGAGGTTTATCTCTCTCCAGGAAATTTTTTGTGTCTGTTATCATTTCATTGACTTTCGCTTTGTGTCCCAGGGCATTTAGGGTGAATATGAATTTTCCTCTTTCTACAGAAGTAACCATTTCTTATGTTATTGTCTGGTGAATAAGCTGTTTCTTGAATTAATGTGGATCATTGGCCAGTTTCGTGTTCTGTAGGAGCTCTTGGTTCAGGGGTCAAGAAATCATACCGGAGGGAAGGCACCACCCAGCTCTCATGGATACAGGTTTGATCCTGCATCCCACAGGGTCTCTGGAGACCCACTGGAAGTGAACACTGAATGCAGAGCCAGGTCTGAACCCAGAGAACTGGATGTGCCCCTTCCTACAGGTGGTGAGTTCTGGCTGCAGGGAATGACTCTCCCTGGGCTCTCTCTGCTCTCCTATTTTCATGTCTCAGCCCATTCCTCTCCTCTCTCTCACCTACTCTCACCCGCTTGTCTTTGTGTCTGATTTGACGAGAATCATTTCTTGATTTTGTGACTTGTCACTTATATAGAATATATTAGTTTTCTTTTTTAAAATTATTTTATTATACCACCTTTAGATATACAATTGCAAGATGCTCATGTTTGAGTTTTTGGATACACAGTGTTCCAACTACCCATCCCTCCACCTGTACCCATCTCCCATCACCAGTGTCCCCACCTCCCTTCCCCCCAGCCTGCCTACTTGGCGGGTATCTCCTTTCTCTCTTTCTCTCTCTCTTTCTTGCTTCCCTTTCTTACACATTGTGGGTTGTAATATATTCTAGGACATGATTGGTTCCACTAGTTTGATGGCTCTGATGTGCTGTGGTGTCCAGACAGCAAAAATGGTGGTTATTGTGATGGGCAAGTCTCATCCAGCTGCTTCCGAGGCCCCGCAGAAGTGATGGGCCCACTCCCAAAACCCATCTTCCTGCCCAGGAGCCCCATTCAGCTGAGCTTAGGGGAGAGCCAGATGGCAGTTCTCCCCGTTGTGTCTGAGTCTCTGCATGATAAGGTCGGTCACCGGGGCAGTTCGTGGGCAGGACCACAGGGCCTCCAGACGAGTCAGAGAGGGGAAGGAGTGGCCCCAGCTCCATCTCACGAATGCCTGGTGACTTCCGCCTCCAAGAGTTGCCTACCTGGGCATGAACTCGGCTACTCTGTTAATCTGGTCTTGAGATCAGCATCTCTCCCTGGGCGGGCTCTGATCTGCTGTGGCATCCGGAGAGTGAAAATGGAGGCTATTGTGATGGGCGAGTCTCATTCAGCTGCTTCCGAGGACCTCCAGAGGTGATGGGCCCACTCCCAAAACCCATCTTTCTTTCCGGGAGCCTCATGGTCAACTGAGCTAGGGAGAGCCGGATGGCGACTCTCCCCATTGTGTCTGTCTCTGTATGATATGGCGGTCGCCCTGGGGCCAGGGCTCATATACATTTTAATCCTGAGTGCAGAACCAGGAGTAACTGCTCAGCATCGCCAGTGTGACGCAAAAAGAAAAAAAATGACCTAGATGGAAACGGCACCATGTGGAGCAAGATCAAGGAACAGCCCAAATGGTCCTGTATTAGTTTTCTTTAAGAGTTCTATATTCTGATTTAAGTTTAGAAAAAGTGCATTGTTTCTGGGTCAGTGAGATTCTACAGCAGGTAGAGTATTTGTTTTCAGCAAGGCTGACCTGGCTTTAATCCCCAGCATCTCATATGGTCCTCTGAGCACCGCCAAGTGATTCCTGAGTGTGGGCCAGTAGTAAAGTACTGAGCATTTCTGGGCATGGTCTCCCCTAAAAAGTGCTCCCTTCTGTATGAAAAAAAATAATTACTGATCAGTAAATTTAGTTCATTAGTCCATTCAGGATTAATTTGTGTGTATATGTGTGTGTAATGTGCTGTTCACTTTTTCCTTTTTTTAAAAAAAAACATTTATTACAGTTCTTTCAGGCATTCAGTGTAACAACACCAATCTCATGTCCAGTGTGACCTTCTCTACACCGATGTTCCCAATATTCTCTCTATAACCCTTTCCTGCCACCATAGCAGGAACAAATAAATTTCCATCTTAAGCTTATTATATCATAAAGGCAAATGAAAATTTCAAAAATAGACCTAGGCAAGTCAGTCTGTGGTAATTGCCATTATATCTTACATTGTGTAGGCACAGTGATTGTCTGAAGCATCACAGGGCTGGTTGGTGCCAGCTGAGCCTTGTGTGTTACTCATGAGCTTGGTGGGCGACTATACAACTTTCCCATCAGATTTGCTGTGGTCCTCCTAGGCTGGCAGTGTTGGAAACTTGGAGGTGTTGTGCGTCTGTGTATACAATAGAATTGGAAGGATTTGGTCGTTTGGCACCTTGATGAGGTTCAGCTGTGGAGCCAGGCAGTTCCTGAGCCATAGGTTGGGTGTGGCTGTGGGCTGCTATACCTGTTGGCATTCCTGAAGGCCTCAGAGTTTTCAGGCCTGACGTGTCTACCAGGGAGATTCAGCAGCATCATATTCCTCTCAAAATTAATTGTCCGTGAGTTCATTTTCTAACAGAGCTGACAGTTCTAGTTTATCTCACGAAAGTGTGTCATGCTTCCTTTTCATCTCAACGCTCCACTATATTGAACTCAGGTAAGAGCATTTCACCCGTTGTCTAACTCACCCAAGAAAACCACAGGGATTTGCTCCACGTTTTGTCTCTAGACAACTTAGGCAGGAGCTGGAGAGACAGGACAGCTGAACTGAGTTCGATCCCGGCCCCATATTTTCCAGGATACCCTTAAGGAGTGATCCCTGAGCATAGTGCCAGGAATACGTGCTGAACGCATTTTGATTTTTTCGCTAAAATCAAAGTTAACTAATTAAATTATTGAACTCTGATGCAATACAACAAGAGCAAGACCCAAATTATTCTTGTTGTCAGATGTCTTTAATGGACCCTCTAGCTGGGAGGAATTTCTGCTGCCCCCTGCTCCATGACAGTGTGTGGACGGAGAGAATACCCTTCAGAGACGAGGCAAAAGGCGCAGTCATGTTATCACAGACGCTGCTGGGAGCACTGGGGAACTTCTCTCTCTTCTGCCATTACCTGTCCCTTTACCGCAGAGAAGGCAGGGGTGAGGGCAATCGACCTGATTCTCTTGCACCTGACTGTCTCCAACTCTTTGCTTATTGTCTCACAAGGAGCCCCCAGATAATAGCAGCTTTTGGACTAAAATGCTTGTTCAGTGAATTAAGCTGTGACCTTCTTTTATATATACAAAGAGTGGGTCGATGCGTGTCCGTTGGCACGACCTGCCTGTTGAGTGTCTTCCAGGCCATTATGATCAGCCCCATGGACTCTTGCTGGAAGGATCTGAAAGTCAAAGCTCCAAAGTACGTCACCAGTTGTGTTTCCCTCTGCTGGATCGTTTATATAATTGTTAATTTAATTTTTCCTATGCACTCACTGTATCTAATTAATAAATGGACCATGAGCAACATCACAAGGAAAAGAAACTGGGGATTCTGTCAGACTGGCTACATCGATGGTTTCGGTGGTCCTGTGTACTCAACACTAATTGTATTCCCTGAGGTGATGTTTTCTGTGCTCATAGTCTGGGCCAGCGGCTCCATGATTTCCTTCCTGTACAGGCACAAGCAACGCGTCCAACACCTTCACAGGAATAACGTTTCTTCCAGACCCTCGGCGGAGTCCAGAGCCACCCACAGAATCCTGGTCCTGGGGAGCTCCTTCGTGTGCTTCCACACACTCTCCTCCCTCATTAATATGTATTTGTCTCTCCTAAACGATGAAAATGGATGGCTGCAAAATTTCCACGGCATCAGTTCTCTGTGTTTCCCTTCTTTAAGTCCCTTTCTGGTTATGAGACGTGATTCCACTGTTTTTGGTCTATCCTGTGGTTGCTATTGAGTCGAAAACCTGATGATTGTATTGCCGAATGTTCATTAAATTTTGTAACAATACTGTGTAGCTTACTCAAGCATACTGTCATAAAAGATAGACTAAAAAATAATGAGTCATATCCTGTCACACTGAAAGGAACTGAATTTTTATCCTATGGTGGGATATCAGGGGACTATGCGAGGCCAATTGGCCGCCTTGTGTCATGACACTGCCCTCACCATGCCAGTCACCTGCTGCCATGACCCCTGCCCTCACCATGTCAGTCACCTGGTGTCATGACCTCTGCCCTCACCATGTCAGTCATCTTCATCAATGTTGCTGTGCACAATGCAGGGGCTGGTTTCTAGCTACTCGTCCTAAATCAGAGCGAAGTGTCAGGGGCCCTGGCCAGTAGCCCCCCAGCACAAATGAGGGAGACCTAGGTCTTGCCGGACTTCATCCCTGGGGAAAAAGGAGAAGGATGGACTTGGGAGAAACTCTGCCTTGTCCCTGCTGAGAAAGGAAAGAAAGACACCAAGGTAGCGGGGAGTTCTGGAGAGCAGTCCTCGTTTACTGAGCATAGCTTAGGCCTTTTATACATTGTGGGTAGAGGGGATACAAAGCACAAATAGCATCCTGAGCCACTGCAACAAGGCATTCAGAAGGCCAGGCACATCCTGTCCTGTACATACAGGTGTTGTTCTCTCGTGGATGTAACCATTTGGGCTTTAGGAAGTTTTATTATCTTGAAAACATCCCACTTCTGGGTCCCAACCTGAGAGGAACAGATTCCCCCTAGCAGAGATCAGTACAATATGCCCCTCCACCCAGGATACTGGGCCAGGATAAGATAACAGGATGGGCCTATGGGAGGTGGGCGGGTTGTGAGAGATGACCTAATGTACGTGCAAGACTTGCCCTGCCTGCTTGTACATGCGAGATGTGCCCTGCCTGCTTCCTCACGTAACCCACATAACCCTAACACCTTAATGCTGACCTTTGAATGGATAAGCTGGAGACAAACTCATTGGCTATGTACTGTGCGGGCTCTGCTGTAACAGTGAGTAAGAGCCTATATAAGATCCCCTTAAGAAGGCCCGGGGTCTTGCTTGCCTAATCGGACCTGCGTGTCCGTGTGGAAGCTTAACCATGGCTAGCCAGCTCAATAAACTCTGCTTTGTTAATTGCATTCTCCTGTGATTCTCAGTCTCTAGAAGGGGATTAGATTCTCAGACCCTAACAAATCCTAGGGCCTTATGGTGGGGAAGAATTAGGCCCCAAGACTTGATTAGTGTCCAACATCCCCCTTCTGTTTTCTAAAAAATGGGGCAGCTGCAGGTGGCTAACCATACTGCTTTATGCAAGGGCATTGGTGCTAAGCCTGTCTAAGGTTGCCTTTTCCTGACAAAGGTCTTACCCATCATGGGACACTAGCCCAGTGGCTGCCCTTTCACAGTGCCCTCCTGAACACCTTCCATAGCTACATGAATCCACGTATCAACCTTGGTCTGGCTGAGCATAACTACATAATTATAGTTTGATAGAGAATGCATGGCCCAAAGAGCATTATCAGTGCTGACATTAACATGAGACTCCCTCTACCTTAGTCTTTTTTCTATTTACAGAATTTTTTGCGACTTCAGTATGATTAACATGAAAACAATATGATTAACAAGAAAACAATATGATTTACCCAAAGCCCCCTCTGTCAGGAAGCCGCTGGGGTCCTCAACAGTATCAGGACAGAAGTTCTCTTCTACCTTCGAGGTCACCAGGGGAAGAGATGAAAACTTCGTGAGTCCAGTGCAGTTCCAAAAAAGGCTTTCAATAGTACAAAAGCTCTACCACCACAATACAATATAATGAAAGAACTCTAGCTCTGGTCAGAACTTAGACCATACAAAAGAGCCCAAGTGTCCCACCAAAAAGAGAGGATCTCACCTGAGAGAGTCCTACCCAAAAGAAGGGAGAAAAGGAGAGGGGGTCTCAAGTCAGTCCCCTTATATACACCAAAGTAATCCTATCTGTGGACAGGGAGGGTCCTGTCAACAAAGTACCCTAAACAGGTTGTAGAAGGGCAGTGTCACACCTTATTATAGGTATAAACAAAGGGATTACACCAAGGAGCAATAGCCCAGCGGGTAGGGCATTTGCCTTGCACGCGCCGGCCTCTGCCAGCCTGGGTTCGATTCCCGGCATCCCATATGGTCCCCGAGCACCGCCAGGAGTAATTCCTGAGTGCAGAGCCAGGAGTAGCCCCTGAGCATTGCCAGGTGTGACCCAAAAAGGCAAAAAAAAAATCCTTGATGGACAATCCTTCCAAGATTATCTCTTATGTAAAACACTGGAGAGAGGCGCTGGTATAAAGTAATACATCTTAATTTCATGGGCTTCATGTAATCTAGATGGTACCCACAAGGTCCTTCTTATTTATTATCTGCACCAGGGTGATTCTGAGTATCTTGTTCTTTGTATACTGAAAGGGTCACACTTGCCTGCATGAGGGCAAACTAGTATGATCCTTCCTATAATCTTAAAGATAGTCTCAACGTAGCCAGGATGGCAGTCTCCTGGTAAATTCTAACTGTCCCACGCTGGGTGCAGTGGGTATAAAGAGGAGCTGTGCCCAATCTAGATAACATAGTCTTAGTAGATGTATAAGTCAGAAGTTATTCAGAGTCAAGGTGACTTCTGTAACTGCCACACCCTTTATCAGTGTTTACATAGAAGATAGATTTCATTAGAATGAACCTTGGCTTAAGAACATGTAAGAAGATTAAGCTGTGAGCGGGTAAAACAGCAAAGCTCCCAGACTAGCTAAACCTGTCATCCTACACCCCTCCACCTGTCTTTTTTTTTTTTTTTTGG
This sequence comes from Cryptotis parvus, assembly GCA_021461705.1. Lineage (NCBI taxonomy): Eukaryota > Metazoa > Chordata > Mammalia > Eulipotyphla > Soricidae > Cryptotis > Cryptotis parvus. The sequence goes on from JAJIBD010021561.1 coordinate 44,895, forward strand.
CTTTTTTGGGTCACACCCGGCAATGCTCAGGGGTTTCTCCTGGCTCTGCACTCAGGAATTACTCCTGGCGGTGCTTGGGGGACCATATGGGATGCCGGGGATCAAACCGGGGCTGGCATGGACGGGCGCGTGCAAGGCAAATGCCCTACCTACTGGGCCATCTCTCCGCCCCTGTTTGTCTTTTTTAACCAATACACCATCCCCATGGTACCACACCCCCATATTTTACAATAAAATCCCTGATCCCCTACAGCATTTTTTTTCCTTTTATGCCCTGGACAAGCATAAAAGGGTCGTCTTTATATTACATTGAGTCCAGTGATGCAATCACAATTTGACTGGGGTTCTTGTCTGGCTCCTGGCCACCCTTGGTCCGTGTAATCACACATGTTCAGAGTCAGGGTAGGGAACTCATACACCATTTGTCCAGTCTCTACATTGTAGGGTTGATGAGACTGTGGCTGGACTGCGCATAACTCCAATAGATGACACAGGAGCAACCATCTTCAACTGAAGGTTACTGCGGGTGTTGACATCTCACTCTGGGTGGTTGATATCTGATAAAGCAAAAAGAAACTTGTCTTCGGGGTTACCATTGGCACTTTTGGCAGCAGTATTAATGGACCCCTCAGGGATGAGTCTATATATTTTAATGATCTGGCCAGAACCCAAATGGGTTGAGGCTCGGTAACTAGAAACACAGCCAAATCCACAACCCAGTGTTATGAGTGGGTCGGGACCTCTCCACATTCCTGTGACTGGATCCTTCCATCAGACCTTAATATCTGGCTTAGCTTCTTGTTGTTGCCATGGCAATGAAAGGGTGAAAGAGAGGAAAAAGTTAAAATATTTAAGGTGAAGAATGCCAGGCCTAACTGCTGGTATGGCTGACTCCCCTTTTGCTCTTTAAGCTGTTTTTTTTTTTTTGGCTTATTTGGGTCACACCCAGCAATGCTCAGGGGTTACTCCTGGCTCTGCACTCAGGAATTACTCCTGGCGGTGCTTGGAGGACCATATGGGATGCCAGGGATCGAACCTGGGCCGGCATGCACTGGCGCGTGCAAGGCAAGCGCGCTACCTGCTGGGCTATCTCTCCGGCCCTATTAAGTTGGTTTTTAAGAGTGAGATTGTATCGTTCTATAATTGCTTGTCCTTTGGGGTTATATGGGATGCCTGTAGAATGCTCAATGTTCCGTCAGGTAAAGAAATCCTTGAGATGCTTGCTAGCGAAACAAGGTCCATTATCAGCTTTAATTTGAGCAGGAAGGCCTAGAGTGGTGAAACACTGTATGTAATGAGCTACAGCATGTTTCCCCTTTTCACCTGTGAACTGTAGCCCAGCTGTCCTTAGAGAAAGTGTTTATACTTGCCCTAGGTTTTGGGGAGCACAGGCTGCAAAGGCCTTGGTCATGGCTCATGGTCATGACCTGAGTCATGGCTTCAGTCTGGCTGTATAAAGCCCTAGCCAATGTCTCGGCCACACCCTCATTTTGAGTTTTTAAGGCAGCACCTGACTTAAATCAGACCCTCATTTCGAGTTTTTAAGCCAGCACCTGGGTTTGCTGAGCTGGGGTTCCCACATCCTGTGTGGCACATATCCACCTATCCATGCTGCCTTTTTTCAGTCCAGCACAGGCTGCCCGATGGCCCCAGTCATTCCTTCCCAAACCACCATTTTGATTTCTTTTTTTTTTTTAGAATCCAAGACTTTATTTTATTTTATAATTTTTTATCATACTACCGTGAAACATACAATTACAAAGGTGTTCATAATTGGTTCTTGGTAATATAGTATACCAGCACCCATCCCTCCACCAGTGCCCCATTTCCACCACCAATGTACCCCACCCCCTCCCCCCACCCCCATGCTGCCTTAATAGCAGGTACCCCAGTTTCCTCTCTTTCTCTCTCTGTCTCTCTCTCTGTCTCTGCATCTCTCTCCCTCTTATTTTACACATTGTGGCTAGCCCTGCAGATATTAAGAGTTTATCACTTAAGTCTCTTTGTGTATATTCAATGGTGAGTCATTTTGATTTCTTGATCATGGAGGGACCCCGGGGGAACCTTGGTTCAATACTCTTTTGTACTCGATCTACGAACAAAGAAAGATCCTCCCCATCCTTTGGTGCATGCTCACCAAAGGCATCTCAGTTGGCCCCTCTTCAAGCCTCCTCCATGCCATGAGTGCCAATGCTCGCATCTGATCTTGCTAAGGAAGGGGCAGGGCAGCTTGCTGCAAGCCTGTACTCCACTGATCAGCAGTACCTGATAATCGACCATATGTGAGGGACACTGGGGGCTGGGCATTGGCATTTCTATCTGCTTGCACATGACATTCCTCCTTGAAGAGTGCACACCAGGGCCGGAGCGATAGTCCAGAGGGGAGGGCTTTTTTTCCTTGCACGCGGCCGGCCTGTGCTGGCCCGGGTTCCATCCCGGAATCCCATATGGCCCCCCAAGCACCGCCAGGAGTAATTCCTGAGTGCAGAGCCAGGAGAAACCCTGAGCATTGCGGGTGTGACCCCAAAAAAAGCAAAAAAAATGCACCCCACTTCATAAAAAGATTAATGGGTATCACATCCCTACACAGAGGTCTCCAATCAGCTGAGTGCAGGGTTGATGTGCCAGGCCCTGCAAGACACTGTTGGCCCAGGGGGAGCTGGGGCGATCTTCAGCCACCACCTTTTTTAGTTCCTTCAAATCAGAGGGCTCCCAAGAATACCACGCAGCTGGTCTGCCCCCCCCACCCCACCCCGGATTGAGATTAACAGGAAAAGCCATATAACCAGAGGGGTTCTGCAGGGAGCTCCTAGGCAGGGCCCCACAAGGATTCTCCATAACAGGGGCCGAAGGGATAACTGGGGTGGGGGCGAGTTTTCCAGGTCTCCAAAAATCTTCTGTGATATTTGACCTGAGAAAAGAGGGTCCTCATTGGGCATTTGTTTGGCCTCAAGAGGTTCAGAGGAAGAGGGAGGGAGAAGCTGTGAACTTTGCTCTTCTCTGAGACAGGCCTTAAGGGCCTTGAGATCAGTATATAATCCAGGAGGGGCCTCTCTCCTGTATATTGCCACCTGTCCTGAAATATCTTTTCTATTTTTTCCCATGTGTCCCAGGAGACCCAGGAGGCCTCCTCTAAAATAGTTTCCCAAATATTGACCATCTGATTATCTGAAAAAGTGAAGCCACAGCTCTTTAAGAGATACCGGAAAGTCTTTAAGGCTGGGTGACTGATCTGTGCTGAATTGCCCATCATCAGAGCAGTCCGACGGAGATTGTTAGTGGAAGAAAGAGGGAGAGGAAAGAAAATGGACTAAAGGCCTTTCTGCTCTGAAGTTAAACAACTGTAAAGACAGACAAGAAAAAGAAAGGGGAAAGAGAAAGGGGGGGGGAGAAAGGAGGGAGGGCAGCTTTCTGATGCTCGCCTGGCTGGACCCCTCAAGGGATCTAAAGAAGTCCTTGGCATGGGCCACATGTATAAACCCTGTGCCTGGTTGCTTCTGGCTGGGAGCCGAAGCCCTCAGAGTGTTATTGTCCAGGAATCTTTACCCTTTTGAGAGACAGAGAGTCACACAGGAATGCAATGAACAAAGCAGAGTTTATTGTGCTGGCTAGCCAGGGCCCAGATCCCACTCGGACTCCAGGTTCAAATAGGCAGGCAGGACCTTGAGCCTCCTCAAAAGGCCCCTTATGCAGGCCCCTCCTGTCCATCACAACAGGGCCCGCGCAGTACACAGCCAATTAGTCGATACTATTTTATCTCTAGCCTATCCGCTCAAGGTATATTGCTCCTTAGTCAATAGGTGTGCAGTCACACCTATAGATGAGCAAGTAGGCAGGGCACGTCCCGCACATACACAGGGTCATCTCCCTTGACCTGTCCATCCAGGCGGACATGCCGGCTATGAGCCCATCCAGGCCTGGCACATTTCACACGTGCACCAGGTCAACTTCCTGGCCCTGCCCACATTCCACAGGCCCCCCTCTTGTTTACCTTATCCTGGGTAGAGAGGCATCAGCAACCAGGGCATCAGAACCCGGGTGGATGGAGGGGGCTCTTACTGATCTCTGTTGGGAGAAATCTGAGACAGACTACTATTCTTTTATTCCTTTATCCTTTCAGGAGGCGTCACCTTTCTTAACTTCAAACTGTACTACAAGGCAGTAGTAATTAAAACAGCATGGTATTGGAATAAAAGCAGACCTGTGGACCTATGGAATAGAGTTGCGTATCCTGACACCCATCCTCAAACACTGATCATTTAATCTTTGATAAAGGTGCAAAGAGTCTGAAATGGAGCAAGGAAAGCCTCTTCAACAAGTGGTTCTGGGAAAACTTGGCAGTTACCTGTGAAAAAATGAACATGTATCTCTGTCTAACACCATGCACAATAATCAGATCAAAATGGATTAAGAACTCAATATCAGACCTGAATCCATAAAGTACGTCGAAGCAAATATAGGAAAAAACTTCCACGACTTTGAAGCTAAAGGCATCTTCAAAGGTGAAACACCACTAATGAAGCAACTAAGAGCAAAGATAAATATATGGGACTACATGAAACTAAAAGCTTCTGCACCTCAAAAGAAACAATGACCAAGATACAAAGACAATCCACAGAATGGGAAAGAATATTCACCCAATACCCATCTGATAAGGGGTTAATATCCAGGATATATCAGGCACTGGGAGAACTTTATAAGAAGAAAACAGCCAACCTCATCAAAAAACAGGGAGAAGAAATGAATAGAAATAAGGCCTATTAAGACCATTAACTGGTGCCAGCACTGACGTGAGAAGACTGGATTCCCTCCTGGAGAAGCTCCTGAAGGGACTAAGACAGAAAGAGCCCTCCTCTTCTCTCTACTCTTTTATTTTGTGTTCAAAGAAAATTTTATTTTATTTTAAATTAATTAATTAATTATTGTCTTCAAATTTTATTACACCACTTTTAGACATACAATTGCAAGATGCTCATGTCAAGTTTTGGTTCTACAGTGTTCCAACACCCATCCCTCCACCCAAACCCATCTCCTCACCAATGCCCCTACTTCCCTCCCCCTCTCCCACACCTCAACTGCTTGGCAGGTTCTGTATGTCTTTTCTCTCCTCTCTATCTCTCCCTCCCGCCTACCTTTCCTACACATCATAGAATGCAGTACATTTTGATGGACCGCGTGGCCACAAGTGGCCATGTGACTTAGGGGCCTCGTGGTCAGCATCCAGACAGAGAATATGGTGGCTAATGTGGTGGGCGAGTCTCATCTGGCTGCTTCCGGGACCCCCAGAGGTGATGGGCCCACTCCCAAAACCCATCTGTCCTCCTGGGGGCCCCATGGTCAGCTGAGCCTGGGGGAGAGCCGAGTTCCAGCTTCCCAGCCGCATCTGAGGCTCTGCATGCTATGGCTGGTTGCCCCAGGGCAGCTCCTAGGTGGGGCTACCGGGCTCAGACAAAATGGAGGGGAAGGGCAAACCCCGGCTCATCTGACGAATTCCCCGTGATTCCCACTTCTGGGAGCTGCCTACCTGGGCTGGAACTCATTTTGCTCTGTTAATCTGGTCTTGAGGTAGCATCCCTCCAGGGCGGGTTGATCTGCTGCAGCGTCTGAACAGCTATTTATTTTTATTATACCACCATCACTGTATTACTGTCTTCCTGTTCATCATCGATTTGCTCGAGTGGGCACCAGTAACATCTCCATGCGTCCTGTCACATGGTAGAGCCAAAACGCATCTGCTTGCTCCAGGAACATAAAAGCCTCAAACCATTCCATCAGGTCATGGGAATGAGGTATATAACTGGTATTTGGCATATCAAATACAACATGGGTAGCTTGCCAGGCTCTGCCGTGTGGGTGGCATACTCTTGTAGTCACCGCTGATCTCCAGCATTTATTGGTGAACCGTGAGGCGCAAGCGGCCGCACAAGCTGGGCTGTGATAGGCTCTTCTTCTGGGTGGAGTTCTGACGAGAAGGAAGTCAGGATGTGGAAAATGGCAGCCATCATGGAGTGGGGGTCATCTGGCTTCTTGTGAGGCTCTGCTGGGGTGGCGGGCCAGGGCTAGAACCCGCCATCCCCTCCAGGGTGCCTCGTGAGTGGCTAGGCACAGGGAGAGCCAGTAGCAGCTCTGCCCCATGTCTGTGAGTTTCTCGGAGGTTCGAAGACTATCAGATACCGTTGTAGTTCCAACCATAAATGATGCCGATGCGGCTGCGTAATTCCCATGACCCACCAGGCAGCTTCTGGGAAACCAAAATCTTTGGGTTCTGGGGAGTATGGTTGCAAAGCTGAAATTTAAAGGAATTGACGGAAGAGCACCACCAGGAGTGGAGCCTGTGGCTTAATTTGACTCAACATGGGAAACCTCACCCGGCCCGGACACGGACAGGATTGACAGATAGGCTCTTTCTTGATTCGGGGTGGTGGTGCATGGCCGTTCTTAGTTGGTGGAGCAATTTGTCTGGTTAATTCCGATACCACCATGCTATATACAATTAGAAAGATGTTCATGATTGGGTTTCAATCATACATTGTTCTAGCACCTGTCTCTCTACCAGTGCCTTACTCACACCACTAATGTCCCAAAATTCCCTCCCCCTCCCCAGCCTGCTCTATATATCAGGCACTGATAGAACTTTACAAGAAGAAAACAGCCAACCCCATCAAAAATGGGGAGAAGAAACAAACAGAAACTTCAAAAAGAAGAAATTCGAATGTCCAATAGGTATATGAAAAAGTGCTCTTCATCACCAATCATCAGGGAGATACATATAAACACAACAATGAGGTATCATCTCACACCACAGAGACTGCCACACATCCAAAAGAGCAAATACAATCAGTGCTGGCGTGGATGCCAGGAGACAGGGACTCTCAACCACTGTTGGTGGGAATGCTGACTGGTACAGCCTTTTTGGAAAACAATATGGACATTCCTCCAAACACTAGATATTGAGCTCCCATTTAACCCAGCAACACCACTCATGGAAATATACCCTTGATGGAAATTATCACAAATGTGTGGGAGTCAGAGGCTAGGTAAGACAGAGAATGGAACAATGTGCTAATAATTGTTAAAAGTGCTGATACCAACCTAGAACTGAGCATTACATACAGGCAAAAGATACACACGACAACCTCTTAATGTATGTATTGTAATCCACAATGTGGAAGGGAAGGAAAAGAGAAAGAGAGAGAAAGAATTTAAGAACCTGCCACAGAGGCAGGCTGGGGAAGGGAAGGGAATCGGGGACATGGTGGTGGGAAATGGGCACTGGTGGAGGAATGGGTGCTGGAACATTGTATGACTGAAACCCCAAATATGAACATCTTATGAACATCTTTGTAACTGTATATCTCACTGTGGTATAAAAATATTTAAAAAATACACAGCGAAAAAAAAAGAAATATACCCTGGATAACCCCAAAAAAAAACCCAGAAGAAACACCATCTGCACGTCTATATTCATCACAGCTCTATTCACAGCAATGAATCTGAAAATTCTCTCTACTCTTCCCTTGGCAACCACCTAGCCATGAACTCCACGCAGGTAGGAAGCACCAGCTGGGGTGGTTTGGGAAAAGCATATGTGAGGCTAAACTGATGACAAAGTACCAGCCCGTGCTACCATACCACATGCATGTGCCACCACACGGCTCCCCCTGAGCTTCCGGGCTCTCATGCTACAGCACTTCACACGGCCGCACAGTGCATGAATGTCTGAAGAGCCCTCTAAGGAGAATCACTCAGCACTTTCCCTCTCAATTGTTCTTTCTCTCTCGGTTGATGCCTTTACATTCATGAATGTGTGTCTACTTCCAGTCTTGGTTCCTTGCTTATGTTGGAAACAATTCCACGTTTTATATATTTGGCAACAACCAAATTGAAAGACATTCCTATAAGGCCATGTCTTACCAAGTTATATAATATATTTGTTTCAGACACTCAGTGTTCCAACACAACCCCTCCACCAGTGTGACCAGATTTCCACTCACCACCCCAACATGTGCACTTTAAGGCAAAAGAAAATTTACTTCATTTTGTCTGTTACATCACAAAGACAGAACAGAAATGTCACTGTTTCACCACCCACATGTGCTTATGCTTTTCTTGCTCTGCAGATTCTTCTCCCACATCTTATTGATGAGATGCTGAGATGAATGAGGGTGTACAAACATCCTTTGAGGGCATTTTGAGACTCTTTCCAGAAGAAACCCGGAAGGAGAATCGTGTCTGTGATTTGTTAAGGAGCTGCCTAAGTGTTTTTCTCTCTGATTGCATCACTATATCTTAATCCAGTCACAGCTCTGCTGCCAATGTCCCATGTCCTTTGGGTTAATTTTTATTAGCTTTTTGGATCACACCCGGTGATGCTCAAGGGTTATCTGGGCTCTGCACTCAGGACTTACTGCTGCTGGTGCTGAGGAGACTATATGTGATATCGGGATCAAACCTCGGTGAGCCACCTACAGGAGAGATGCCCTACCCGCTGCCCTATCGCTCCAGCCCTCTTTGTGTTGATCTGTGGACAAACACCTGTTTGCTGTAGTCTGAGCCCACCTGCTACCTCTTGTTGTTAGCAGAAACACTAGGGCCTTTCTCCAAATACCATATTATCTCCCTGCAGAAACTCACCTGCCACATGTCAATACTTTAGCAATTATCAACTTCCAAAAAAGTTTCCCAGAAGTGTCTCAACTCCCAAGCCACCCCTGTCACTGCCCCTGCAGGGGAAGTGATAATTGCAGTTCTGCAGGGAGGTGAGGTCACTGCCCTCAAATCTATATCAGGTCTGGCCACCTCCCTCCCACATGGCCTGGGCACAGCGATGTTCACAGCAGCTACTGAGCCGCTCTCCTGGCAGCAAGAAGCCCACAGTCTGCTGTGATGTCAGGGTGAGAGGCAGAAGCCACCCAGGTAAGCTGAGTAAGTGCTCGACTGGGGGAGTCTGATCTCAGGGCAGAGCTGCAGAGCAGAGACCATGATCCCTTCTCTGGAGGAGGAGCTGGGCTGGGGGAAGGACTGTGGGGCGGAGACCCGCCACCATCCGTGTTTAACTGTGATTCTCTGAGGAAGATTATGGGAGATAAGGACAGTTCAGTAACAATGAAACAGTTGGTTAAGGGCCAGGCTTAGTGGTCCCGAAATCCATCTCAGTCCAGCCCAGGGTCAGGGATGAAATGTTCAGTGTGTTTAAGGATGCTGAGAATAGGAGTAGAATGAGGGAATGGGGAATGGGGAATCCTCTGCAGAAACCATGTATAGATCTGGATTTTCTTTTCAGAATAAAAAGTGTTTTCCCTCCCTCTGGACACGATTATGATCACGATCTTCCCGTTGATCATCTATTTGCTAGAGCGGACACCAGTAATATCTCCATATGTCCTGTCTCATGCCAGTAGAGCCAGGGGCATCGGCTTGCTACAGGAACATAAAGAGCCTCAAACCATTATATTAGGTCATGGGAATGACCTAATATAATTGTTACTGGAATTTGGCATATCATATGCAACACGAGAAGCTTGCCAGGCTTGCCGAGGTGGGAGGAAAACTCTTTTAAACACCTCCAAATAAAGCATTTATTGATGAACCGTGACCACAAGCGCGGCCCTCTGGACACACCTTGACTTAATGGGCCCAGTACTGTGCCCCTTGAAACATGTGGCCTGAGGCTCATTGCAAGTGGCAGGAGGTAGTGACACTCTCTGCAGGGACAGGAGGAAAGTGCAGGGTGTGACAGAGAGGCCCAGGGGTAGAGAGAGGGGCTGGGGCAAATAGCTCACTTGCTGGGATGTTACTGGGAGGCGTAAGGACACTCAGGGCCAACTTAATGCACTGTTGGAGTCGGGGGCAGCTTCAGGGGCAGTGGAGCCCAGTCTGCTGGGCTTCTGCTCCCCACGGCTGCATCTGCCACTGTGAGAGTGAACAGTGCTGAGATATCTGTTCTTCAAGGGCAGCTGAGAATCCGAGCAATAATCAATCATCCAGAGAGTTTTATTCTGCATTTCCAGAGCAACGCAGACACTGCTGATAGCATGTCTGAGCACAGGGTCAGAACCAAGGCCACAACTCCCCAGTAAGAGAAAAAGCCGGAGAGGTGCGACCACACACACCCATGAACATGTTCCTCCTTTGCTCAGTGATTTATTTCAGGGGAGCTGGACGCTTGGGCCTGCTGGGTCAGGGTTTACTCCTGGCTCTGCTCTAGGCTTACTGCTGGTGCTGCTCCGGGGACCCACTAAACAACTCAAAAGCATGTGAACAGTATAAGAAAGTTCCTGCCAGTTGGCTCTTCCTCCAGAAACTACTTTAGATCAGTGAAAAGTTTTAGTTGAAAGGAACACAGAGGCAGCTGGACAGGCAGTGCAGTGGGTCAGCACTTGTCTTGACACACACTGACATGAGTTTCATCCCAGGCACCCTATAGGGTCCTCCTGGTCCTGTCATCAGTGATGCTGAGCACAGAATTAGGAGTACTAAGGCCTGAGCACAGTCATATGTGACCCAGACGACAAGCAAAGTGTCATACACATATGAAAAGCTACAGCTATTGCAAAGTCATCCGGAAGAGCAGGTCGCACATAGTGTCAAGAATCAAACATTTTCAGGCTCATCAAAGCTCTATTGAGTTTAAACTGAGAGAGTCCCCAGGACGACTGCATTTCCGTTAATATCTGGTTCCAAGTGCTGTGATGCAGACACAATTTCGCGGCATTTTTATAAGAGTGAACAACTAGATAATAAGTCAATAAATAAGCCCCCTTCTCCACACTGCACTTTCCAGTCCCAGTCCATGCAGTATGGATTGTTTTGCTCTGTAGTTTCTCTGTGGCGAGCCTGGCTCCCATTCCTCAGCATCGCTGTCATCATGTGACATCATGTGACATCAGACCACACATTCGCTCCTCAGTGAGGGGCACCTGGGAGGCCGTGAGGTCCTGACTCTTACGGGTAATGAGCAATGCTGCTCAGAAGTCTCCCTGTTCATGATGAGTGTGTGTGTTTCATTGAGTCCTGGTTACCCAGTGCCGCGATGCAGACACAGTCTTGCACCTGGTGTCCCCGTGCATACTCGCATAGGATTTCAAGCGCTTGTCCCAATTTTACACTATTGTGTGCTCTTGGATGAGAGAGGTTTATCTCTCTCTGGGCAATGCTGCTATTTGTTATCATTTCATTGATTTCTGCTTTGTGTCCCAGGACATATAGGTTGAGTATGAATTTTCCTCTTTCTACGAAAGTCAGCATTTTATATATTCTTGTCTGGTGAATAACCTGTTTCTTGGATTCATGTGGATCATCAGCCCTTTTGTGTTCTCTAAGAGCTCTTGGCTCAGTGGTCAAGAAATCATACCGGGGGGAAGTCACACAGGTTTGATCCTGCATCCCACAGGGCTCGGAGACCCACTGGAAGTGAGCACTGAGGGGCAGAGCCAGGCCTGAACCCAGCGCACTGGGTGTGCCCCTTCCTACAGGTGGTGAGTTCTGGCTGCCGGAAAGACTCTCCCTGGGCTCTCTCTGCTCTCCTATCCCGTGTCTCTCCCCGCCTTTCTCTCATGCCCCACAGTCTTGTGTTTGTGTCTGTTTGATGAGAACCAGTTCTTGATTGAATGGATCACTGTCACTGTATCACTGTCTTCCCGTTTATCGTCGATTTGCTCGAGCGGGCACCAGTAACATCTCCATATGACCTGTCTCATGCAAAGTAGAGCCCAAGGGCACCTGCTTGCTCCAGGAACATAAAGAGCCTCAAACCATTCCATCAGGTCATGGGAATGAGGTCTATAATTGTTACTGGTATCTGGCATATCATATACAACACGGGTAGCTTGCCAGGCTCTGCCGTGCGGGTAGCATACTCTTGTAGTCATCTCAAAATCCAGCATTTATTGATGAACCGCACTGCCACTTGCGGCCGAGCCGGGCTGTAATAGGCTGGTCTGCTGTGTGGAGTTCTGACGAGGGAAGTCCAGATGTGGAAAGTGGAGTGGGGGTCGTCTGGCTTGTGAGGCTCTGCTGTTGTGGCAGGCCAGGGCTAGAACCTGCCATCCCTCCCGGGCACCTCATGGCGGCTGGGCACAGCAGCTCTGCCCCCATGTCTGTCTCTGGATCAGCATACCTGGGCGGATTAAAAAAGACTGCAGCAGGGTGGATCTCGATGAGCCGGGCTATAATAGGCTGGTCTGCTGTAATGGTTCTTGCCTGCAGATGCCTAACTCGGTCCCTTGACACTGCATGATCTCCTGAGCACTGCAGGAGTGAACACTTTCTATGTTAAGACTCTCAATCTCGGGGCCAGAGTGATAGCACAGCAGGTAAGGCATTTGCCTTGCAGCGGCCGACTGGGTTCAATTCCCAGGCATCCCATATGGGCTATTGAGTGCTGCTGGGAGTAAAAAATCCATCCTGAATGGATTAAGGCACTAAATTTGTTGATCGGTTCTTTTTTTTTTTTTTCTTTTTGGGTCACACAGGGGTGACCTGGAGTGATTCCTGAGTGCAGGACAAGGAGTAAATGATTGAATGGATTAGTCATTTATATAGATTTAGTTTGTCCTCTTAATAGTCATATATTCTGATTTAAGTTCAGAAGTGCTCTCTCTGAGGGCCACTAGGAACGCATAGCAGGTCGGACTTGTCTGTATGTGTCAGACTTGGCTTCAGCCCCTGCACCTCCTATAGTCCTCCCAGACCACCTGGGTGATTCCTGAGTGCAGGACCAGGGTAAATCCTGAACATTGCTGGCTGTGGCCTTCCCCCAAAGTGCTCATTTCTTTATTTAAAAAAATCAGCACAGCTGCTGGAAAGATAGTACAGCAGGTAGGGTGTTTGCCTTGCACATATCGCCCTGGTTCAACCCCTGGCATCGCACATGGTCCCCAGAGCATGTCAGGAGTAACTGAGTGCAGAGCTAGGAGTAAACCCTGAGCATCACCCTGTGTGACCCAAAAGAAAAAAACAGAACTGATCAACAAATTTAGTGCCTTAATCCATTTAGGATGGATTTTTGTGTGCATGTGTGTGGGTAGTGCTGTTAATTTGATTATTTTTGTTATAAATTTTCATTAGAATGCCATGATTTATCAAGTTGTTTCTGATACAACAGTGTTAAGTTTTTCAGTACTCCAACACAAATTTTTTTTAATTTAAACACTGTGAGTGTTTATTTAAAGCATGTGTGTTCTAGATTGTGGGAGGCTCAGGAGGACGGAAGGGGAGGCCAGGTTTTGTGTTGACCACGCAAAGTTGCTCCATGAAAACTAAAGTGAGGTTCTTGGCAGGTGGTGGGAGGTGAGGCTTCGTCTTCCCCAGATTCCAGTGCATTTTCCTCATCAGATTCAGAGGAATTTAAAGGCTGGTTTCCATAGGGTTGGCGCAGATACACAATCTTTATTTTTTTAATCATATCATTGGTGGGTCCTGGATAGTTGATAGTCTGACACAGAAAAGACAGGGCTCCCTGAGATGAACCAGAGCCATGGCAGAGCCTGGCAAGCTACCGTGGTGTATTTAATATGCCAAAAACAGTAACAATAATGGACCTCATTCCTAACGAATGGAGACCTTACTGGCACCCACTCAAGCAAATTGATGAACAACGGGAAGACACTGTGAATTACAAAGTACAAAGTTTTTCACAACAGTTGGTAGAAAGATTCATCATTGAAACAAATCCCACCACCAGTGTGCTCCCACCACCAAGACCCTCATTTCTCACACATTTTCCACCCCCACACCTGCTCCCTTCACTTGATCACTTGATCACTTGAATCCCGTTATTCCATCGATTTGCTCGAGGGGGTGCCAGTAACATTTCTATTGGACCCTATCATGTGCCAATGTATCCCAATGGCATCTGGTTGATTCAGGAATATGAAGAGCCTCAAACCGTTCCTTCAGGGTCTTGACAAGGAAGTCTGACCATCTTGTAGGTGGGCAGCCACGTGATCTTTTTGACATCCTGTGGGATCCAGTTGGTAACGGCTCTAGTCCAGCAGTTGTCTCCAAATCACATTACATGTCCAGCCCATCTGATTTTCGATGCCTTGGCAAAGCGAGACAGCGTTCCTGATTCTGGAATAGGTATCAATTCTGGAATTCTTGAATTGATAAAGTGATGAATTTTTTCCTGGGTTGTTATGTGCAAATCCAGATGATTTCTTCCAACACCAAATTTGACCACCTGTGGTGTCTCATTCTCTCTAACAATGTTCCCATTTTTCTGCCTATAACCCCTCCCTGCCACCATGGCAGACAGAAATCAACTTATTTCATATGCTTATTATATCCATAAAAGCAAGTGGAATTATCAAAAAACAATCTAGGCTGTCAGTCTGTGTAGTTATACCTTACAGTGGTGTAAAAAAGTGATTGTCTGAGGCTTTCCTGGGCATGTCGGTGCCACCTGAACCTTCTGTGTATTTGCTCATGAAGCTTGGTGGGCAACTATACAACTTTTCCCATAGATTTGCTGTGGTCCTCCTAGATTGGCAGTACTGGAAATTTGGAGGTGGTGTGTGGCTGTGTATGCAATGAGATGGAAGGATTCGGTGGTTTGGAGCCTTGATGAGGATCAGCTGTGGAATGGGCAGTTCCTAGCATAAAGGTGGGGTGTGGCTGTTGGCTGCCACACCTGCAGGAATCTTAGCCTGCTCCAGAGTTTTCAGGCCTGACTCTGTAGCAGCGGAGATTCAGCGGCATCATATTCCGCTCGGATTCATTGTCCATGTGGTCCTTTTCTAACTGAGCCGATACTTCTAGTTTATTCTCATGATCCTGTGTCATGCTTCATTTTCATATGAGCATACATTAGCATGGAACCCACTTAAGGGCATTTCGTCCATTGTCTGAGTCCCCTATAAACACCACCAGGATTTTCTCCTCGTTTTATATCTCTAGACATCTTATGGAAGGAGCTGAGAGAGAGTGTAAAGAGGGTTTGGAGTAGGGCTCTCGGGGTCCAATCCCTGGCACCTCATATTGTCCAGGATCCTCTCGGGGACTGGTCCTGAGCATAGCATCAGGAATAAATCCTGAGCATGGTTGGATTTTACTCAGAAAGCAAAATCAGTAAATAAATTATTGAAGTCTGAGGCAATCCAACAAAGAGCAAAGCTGATTTTTGGTTTCAGATGTCTTTAATGGACCCTCTATCTGGGAGGGAATTCCTGCTGCCCCTTGCCCGATGACAGTGTGCAGACAGAGAGAATACTCTTCAGGGACGAGAGCAAGAGGAGGCGGTCATGTTATCACAGACGCTGCTGGGAGCACTGGGGAACTTCTCTCTTCTCTGCCATTACCTGTCCCTTTACCACAGAGACGGCCGGATGAGGGCCATCGACCTGATTCTCCACACACCTGACTGTCTCCAACTCTTTTGCTCATGGTCTCACAAGGAGTCCCCCAGACTATGGCGGCTTTTGGACTAAAACACTTGTTCAGTGATTTAGGCTGTGACCTTCTTTTGTATGTCCATAGAGTGGGCAGATGCATGTCCATTGGCACCACCTGCCTGTTGAGTATCTTCCAGGCCATTACGATCAGCCCCATGAATTCCTGCTGGAGGGATCTGAAAGTCAAAGCTGCACAGTATGTAACCACCTACATTTCCCTCTGTTGGATCCTTTATATGATTGTTAATCTATTTTTCCTATGCACACATTGTATATATCTAGCAAATGGAGCCTGAGAAACATCACAAGGAAAAGATACTGGGAATACTGTGATACGGTCTACATTGATGGTGTTGGAGGTCCTGTGTATTCGGCATTATTTGTATTCCCAGAGGTGATGTTTTCTGTGCTCACAGTCTGGGCCAGCGGCTCCATGATTTCCTTCCTGTACGGGCACAAGCAACGCGTCCCAACACCTTCACAGGAATGTTTCCTCCAGACGCTCGGTGGAGTCCAGAGCCACCCACCGAATCTGGTCTTAGGGAGCTCCTTCGTGTGTTTCCACACACTCCTCCCTCATTAATATGTATTTGGCTCTCCTAAACGATGAAAGCGGATGGTTGCAGGCTCTCCGAGGCATCAGTTCTCTGTGTTTCCTTCTTTGGGCCCCTTTTTTGGTCATGAGATGTGATTCCACTGTATTTGGGCTGTTCTCTGGTCTGCGATTGAGAAAATCTCAAGAGAATATACCCAAATAGTTAAAAACATAATTCTGTAGCTTACTCAAGCATATTGCTCAAAAAATATTAGACTAGGAAAAAAAAGCCACATCTCAGTGAGCCATACCTAGTCACACTAGAAGAAACTGAGGTTTTATCTCTGTGTATGGTCTATGCAGGAGGTCACTTGGCAGCCTGGTGTCATGACCCCTGCCCTCACCATGTCAGTCACCTGGTGTCATGACCCTGCCCTCACCATGCCAGTCACCTGGTGTCATGACCCTGCCCTCACCATGCCAGTCACCTGGTGTCATGACCCTGCCCTCACCATGTCAGTCACCTGGTGTCATGACCCCTGCCCTCACCATGCCAGTCACCTGGTGTCATGACCCCTGCCCTCACCATGCCAGTTACCTGGTGTCATGACCCCTGCCCTCACCATGCCAGTCACCTGGTGTCATGACCCTGCCCTCACCATGTCCAGTCACCTGGTGTCATGACCCCTGCCCTCCCCATGTCCAGTCACCTGGTGTCATGACCCCTGCCCTCACCATGCCAGTCACCTGGTGTCATGACCCCTGCCCTCCCATGTCACTCACTTGGTGTCATGAACCTGCCCTCACCATGTCAGTCACCTGGTGTCGTGACACCTGCTCACCATGTCAGTCACCTGGTGTCATGACCCCTGCCCTCACCATGCCAGTCACCTGGTGTCACATGACCCCTGCCCTCACCATGTCAGTCACCTGGTGTCATGACCCCTGCCCTCACCATGCCAGTATCTTCATCAGTGTTGCTGTGGACAATGCAGGGCTGGGGCCCAGCTCTTTGACCTGATCATTGTTGACAGCCCTGTGGGTCTCATCTCTCGGCAGGGAGCAGTGAGGCTCTTAGTGGGGTCCACGGGGAGCTCTCCATAGTTGTGTGCACGTCTCTAGGCAGAGAAAGAAGCTAGTTTTGTTCTGACAGACTATTTTCTGAGAGTCTACAAAAGGAAAAAAAGATGACGGGAGAGCTAGGACAGCTGGTACTGCCTTATATGAGATCAACCTGGATTTGACCCAGTACTCCATGTGGACCCCAGATGCAACAGGATTGATCCTGTACGCTCTGCTCTCCGTGAAATGTGAAGTAAGTCTTCCCTCATCTAATACGAATCTGTTGTGGCTTCATCTTAGATCTCATAGTTTCTGGGAATGTGAAAACCAGGTTTCTACTGTTTATGTTGTTTAGCTTATGGCATTTTCTAACCACAACTAAGTAAAAAGAAATAACTCATGGTGCAAATTTCATATGAGTGCTCTTTTAACAAAATTAGTAACCCTAATTACGTTAAGTTCCACAAGAAGAATTGTTTCCACACACATTTAACATTTGCCATTATTGTGCTGTGTAGAATATATCTGATTGGAACAATTACCAACACCCCCACACACACACACATTATAAAACATATTGTTTTGAATTCATTATTTCTGAGGCTAAGAGGTAAAGGTCATTACTGAAAAATATATGCAAACAAGTCAAAAACAGCAAAGAATGTAGGGAAATCGTTCACTTGGAAACCTGTCCTCATGGTACATCCACAATTCACACTGTGGAGAAACCTATGAATGTGAAGAGTGTTGTAAGACATTCTATAGAAATCAGCCTTCACTGTCCATCAGCGAATCCACATGGAGTCAAGCCTTACGTCAGAGGAATTCACACAGGAGAAACCCTACAGATGTCTGGAATGGCAGAAAGCCTTCCCGCAGAAATCACAACTCAGTAGATCATTCACGCAAGAGAAACCTCATTGGGGGTAAAAAAGCATTCCTCATTTATCACAGTGCTCACACAGGAAAGAAACACTGTAAATATTGTGTCGCTATGAAAATGTAAGGAAAGAGGTTGTGTCTTATAGTCCAGCATGCAAGAAAATATATAAATGTATGTGGGACATTTTTCAACAGTTGACCTTCCCTTGTTCATCAATAGGAATGATAAACCTTATGCAGGAAATACACAGGGAAGTTTCTCTGAGATGCCAGCTAACTATATATAGCAGGTGATTCACAAAGAACATATATGAGTATAAATGTGAAAACATGGGGAGCACTTAGCATTTACTCATCTGATCGCTCCCAAATTCACAAAGGAGAAAAAGATCTAAGAGTTGAGAACGAAGGAACTTGTCCTGAGAGCAATTCTTATCCCAATGTGGAGAGGCTGAATATTGTAATTTTAGCATGGCTCTGAGCATTATTAGGCGACATACTGCCTAATAATGGTGAATCTGAATATTCACCACTCAGGTATTCTCTGGTCTATAAGCATAAAGTTGATTTACTGTTGATTTGGCAAGCTTTTATATTTACTTAGCCATCAGTAATTTGGTGTCGACCTATTTTTTCACATTTCTAGTTTACATAATAAATTCTCATGCTTTAATTTTAAATAAGTCAAAACATATCAGGAGGATTCTCAAAATTTGTGTGACAAAGTGGCATTAGCTCGTCGTCCTTTGCCTCTGTCTGATATTTTATGCATACTGCCTCTGTTCCGGGTTTTGATATATTAAAGATGTGACTGAAGCTTGTAATCTGGGTTTTCATATACTGTGATATGGGCGATGCCTCTTCTGTGTTGCTCAGGGATCCTGGGAACCTGTAGGTGTTTCCAGGGCATTGTTAGGGGAGAAAAACGGCAGGCAGGCTCAATAAGCCACAGGGCTTTCCATATTGCTATGAAAAGTTACCAAAGGGCTCAACATCACCCCTTTTTGGCCTTGGGAAGGACATCTGGGCAAAGAAAAACAGCAGCCTATCAGCGGTATCTACGGAAACTGCTCAGGTGCGGGCAGGGTGTACTAACATTTTGAACATCCCAAGACATATCAAAATAACTTGTCTGTGCAACTTAAGTTATGTTTCTCCTTAAGTTATGTTTTTCTTTAATTTTTTAAACTTAAGTATGTGGAAATTATATAATGCCTATATAATCTAAAGCTTCCCCTTACTCGGGGTCTTGCCTTGGCCTGCGTGCCTAACAGCTTGACCCCAGCTAGCTGACTTAATAAACTCCCTTGCCTTTTATGCGTTACTGCTGGTTTCTTTGTGATTCCTAAGAACTTGCGACTCCGGACCCTAACAGGCATTAGGTCTAGTTGGTTTCAACCCTGGGTTCTGCTCACATGTTGCTTCTCAGACCCAGTGATGCAGGCAGATGACAGCCATGGTCTAAGTGCTCTGGTCCACCATGCAACATCCCTCATTGATTTGTGGTCATGAGGTGACTACATCAGCCTTCACAGCCTCCCTGAGCAGTGAGCAGCTGCAAGAGAATATGGAGTGTGGTCAGGTCGAGGTGGTCTAGACTCAGGTGTGGCTGTAGCTGAAGCTTGGGGTGAGTGGAGGGTGGAGTGGGGACGGGCACACGCCACAGTGGGGAGCTCCTTCCCACCAGGTGGGGTTCTCATCAGTGCCGTAAACCACAGTGAGACGCTCCGGGCAGATTGGCTGTCAGCGCTGCAACAAGACAGAGAACAAGGCTCAAGTGTGTGAAGAACCTGGAGAAAGGGGGCCCTGACCCGCTGCAGGTGTAAGTGGACAGTGGTTCTGCCAGTAGGACAGAGTCAGGACTGGAGCGGAAATGCCCTCGGACACTCTCTCCCGGTGCTCTCTTGCACACCCCCCATGCCCCTGTCGGTGATCACTTCCTCCTTCCTGCCCTGCCCACACAGGAGGCGAAATCAGTGAAATTTGGCCTTTTCATGTTCTCAGGTGGTAAAACCGAGCTACGTCCGGCCCCAGTATGGCCGGTGTCACACGAGCTGCTCATGGCTGTGTAAGTCCACGAGGACCCACAGACAGCCAGGCAGCATCATTCTTCCTCTGACTGGATCCTTCTCTCAGGACAGTTTCTCTGTACTACCTGTGGCACCTCAGCATCTCCTGTGCTGTTTTTTTGTTTGAGAACAAAACCAGGCAGCATAAAGGTTTGTTCCTGATACTGCCTTCATGGTTCTCTCCAGCAGATTCAGAATATGGGATGTTAGGATCCAACCTGTGTAGTGTGCATGAGGCAACCGCCTCACCTTCTATCTTGTGACTCTGGACTTTGCTTCCTTTGTTAAGGTCAGAAACAATCCCATTTGCACCACCCCATTGAGCTTATTCGTTTCTATGCCCCTGCTCTGATTTCCCACAACTTACACTGATGGAAACATTGCTATGAATGGGGATGTACAAACACCCTTTGAGGCCGTGTTTGAGACCCTTCCCAGAATTAAGCCAGAAGGAGAATCGTGTCTGTGATTCCTTACAGGAGCTGCATCAGTGTTTTCCTCTCTGATTGCATCACTGTACCTTATTCTATCACAGCTCAGCTGTCAATGTTACATCCTTTTGGGTTAATTTTTATTAGCTTTTTGGATCACACTGGGGATGCTCAGGTGTTACTCCTGGATCTGAACTCAGGACTTACTTGCTACTATTGCTCCAGGGGATCATATGGGTATTGGGGCTCACACCTTGGTGAGCCACTAGCAGAGGAAACACCCTGCCTGCTGCCCTATCGCTCTAGCCCTTTGTGTTAATCTATGGACAAACACCTGTTGCTGTGGTCTGAGCCCACCCATATCTTGCTAGCTGAAAACACAGGGCCTTTTCCCCAAGCACCATAGTGTCTCCTGCAGACACCAGCAACTTGTCACTACTGCAGCAATTAACAACTTCCAAAAAAGTTTCCAAGAAATGTCTGAGCTCCCAAGCCACCCTGTCACTACCCCTGAAGGGGAAGTGATAATTGCAGCTCTGCAGAGAGGTAGGTTACAGCCCACAAATCTTTATCAGGTCCTGCTGCCTCCTCCACATGGCTGGGCTTTAGCGATGTTCACCAGCAGCTACTGAGGCGCTCTCCTGGCAGCAAGAAGCCCCACAGCCTGCTGTGAAGTCAAGTATTGACAGAAGCCCCCTGGTAAACTGAGTGAGTGCTTGCATGGGGAGTCAGTGGCAGAGCTGCAGAGCAGAGACCATGATCACTTCTCTGGAGGAGGAGTTGGGCCAGGAAGGACTGCGGGGCGAGACCCGCCACCATCCGTGTTTAACTGTGATTCTCTGAGGGAAACTTATGAGAAATGCAGTGTGTCCCAGGGATGATGAAACACGTTGTTAAGGTCCAGGCTTTGTGGTCCCCAAATCCATCACCAACAGTCCAGGCTAGGGTCAGGATGAAATGTTCAGTGTGTTTGAGAGGATGCTCAGAGGAGGAGTAAGGAATGAGAGCCTAGGAGTGGAGCGTCCTCCACGAAATCATGTATAAATCTGGATTTTTTTCTGACCTAAGAGTACTTTTGCCCTCTAGCCACTGCCAGCATTGTAAGCCTAGTTCCGTATCAGTATGAGACACCTGTGGCTTGAGGCTCATAGCGAGTGACTGCTCTCTGCAGTGACAGAGAGGGACTTGCAGGGTGTGACACAGAGAGAGAAAGAATCCGTGTGGTCAGAGAGAGGTTTGCACACCACACACTTGCTGTGATGTTGCTTCTTTTTTTTTTTTTGCAAGTTATGCTTTTTTTTTTTTTAATTTTTTTTATTATACCACCGTGAAACATACAATTACAAAGGTGTTCATAATTGGTTCTTGGTAATACAGTATACCAGCACCCATCCCTCCACCAGTGCCCCATTTCCACCACCAATGTACCCCACCCCTCCCCCCCCCCAGGCTGCCTTAATAGCAGGTACCCCAGTTTCCTCTCTTTCTCTCTCTGTCTCTCTCTCTGTCTCTGCATCTCTCTCCCTCTTATTTTCACATTGTGGCTAGCCCTGCAGATATTTAGAGTTTATCACTTAAGTCTCTTTGTGTATATTCAATGGTGAGTTTTAATCTGCCATTACCATTTCCCACATTTAGTAAAACACTGGTATCTATTTATATCCTATTAATGAATGCAGTCATTCTATATCTGTCCTTTTCTTTTGACTAATTTCACTCCAGCATGATAGTCTCCATGTCCATCCATTTGCAGGTAAATTTCATAATTTCATCTTTTCTGACCCGCATAGTATTCCATAGTGTAGATGAACCACAGTTTCTTTAGCCAGTCCTCTGTTCTCGGGCATTTAGGTTGTTTCAGATTCTAGCTATAGTGAATAGCGCAGAGATGAATAAAGAAGTACAGATAGTGTTTCTGCTATGTGTTTTTCGGTCTCTCGGGTATATTCCCAGGAGTGCTATTGCTGGATCAAATGGGAGCTCAATATCTAGCTTTTCGGAGGAATGCCCATATTGTTTTCAAAAGGGCTGGACCAGTCGGCACTCCCACCAACAGTGGATGAGAGTCCCTTTTTCCCCACATCCACGCCAGCACCGTTGTTCTTGCTGTTTTGGATGTGTACCAGTCTCTGTGGGTGTGAGATGGTACCTCATTGTTGTTGTTTGATTTGCATCTCCCTGATGATTAAAGATGAAGAGCACTTTTCCATATGCCTTTTGGCCATTCGAATTTCTTCTTTTTTGGAAGCTTCTGTTCATTTCTTCTCCCCATTTTTTGATGGGGGTTGGCTGTTTTCTTCTTGTGGAGTGCTACCAGTGCCTGATATATCCTGGATATTAACCCCTTGTCAGATGGGTATTGGGTGAATATCCTTTCCCACTCTAGTGGATTGTCTTTGTATCTTGGTCACCGTTTCTTTTTGAGGTGCAGAAGCTTTTCAATTTTATATAATCCCATTTGTTTATCTTTGCTTCCATTTGCTTGCGTCAGTGGTGTGTCGTCTTTAAAGATACTTTTCGTTTCGATGTCGTAGAGCGTTTCTCCTATGTTTTCTTCGATGTACCTTATAGATTCATGTCTGATGTCGAGATCTAGAATCCATTTTGATCTGACTTTTGTGCATGGCGTTAGAAGGAGGTCTAAAGTTCATTTTACCCGTAGCTGCCCAGTTTTCCCAGCACCATTTGTTGAAGAGGCTTTCTTTGCTCCACTTAATATTTTTTGCTCCTTTATCGAAGATTAAGTGGTTGTATATTTGAGAATGTGTTTCCAGGATACTCAGTTCTATTCCATAGGTCTACAGGTCTGTCTCTATACCAATACCACACTGTCTTAATTACAACTGCTCTGTAGTAGGAGCTTGAGGGTTGGGGAAAGTGATACCTCCCATCTTCTTTTTCCCAAGGATTGCTTTAGCTATTCGTGGGGTTTATTATTCCATACAAATTTCAGGAGTGTTTGTTCAATTTCTTTTTGAAGAACATCATAGGTATCTTTATAGGGACCACATTGAATCTGTATAAAGCTCTAGGGAGTATTACCATTTTGATAATGTTAATCCTTCAATCCATGAGCGGAGGAATGTGCTCTCCATTTCCTCAGGTCCTCTTTTATTTCCTGAAGTAACGTTTTTGTAGTTTTTCTTTGTAGAGATCCTTTACATTCTTTGTCAAACTGATTCCTAGGTATTTGATTTTCTGTGGCGCAATTGTAGAATGGGATAGTTTCTTTAATGTCCCTTTCTTCTCTTTCGCTGTTTACATATAGGAAGGCCATTGACTTTTGGGTATTGATTTTGTACCCTGCTACTCTACTAGTGGGAATGTATTATTTCTAGGAGCCTCTTGGTAGAGTTTATGGTTTTCAGGTATAATATCTATGCCATCCGCAAATAGTGATAACTTGGCTTCTTCCCTTCCTATCTGGATGCCCTTAATGTCTTTTTTCTTCCCTGATTGCTATGCAGCGGTACTTCTGTACTAATATTTGAATAGAAGTGGTGAGAGTGGGCAGCCTTGTCTTGTTCCTGATCTTAGGGAAGGCTTTCAGTTTTTCCCCATTGAGAATGATGCTCGCTGTGGGCTTGTAGTAGATGGCCTGGATTATCTTGAGGAAGGTTCCTTCAAATCCCCATTTTACTGAGAGCTTTTTCATCATGAAGCGGGTGTTGAATCTTGCCAAATGCCTTCTCTGCATCTATTGATATGATCATATGGTTTTTATTTTTCTTTTTTGTTGATATGATGTATTATGTTGGATTGACTTACGGATGTTGAACCATCCCTTGCCATTCCCAGGATGAATCCCACTTGGTCATGGTGTATAATCTTTTGATGACTCTTTGGATTCCTATTTGCTAGTATTTTGTTGAAGATCTTAGCATCTGTATTCATCAGGGAGATTGGTCTGTAGTTTTCCTTTTTTGTGACATCTCTTGTCTGCTTTTGGGTATCAGGGTGATATGTGCCTCGTAAAAGCTATTTGGGAGTGTTTCTGTTTCTTCAAATTTGCGGGAAGAGCTTAAAAAGAATTGGGAGTAGGTCCTCTTTAAAGGGTTTGCCAGAATTCACTGTTCAATCCATCTGGACCTGGGCTTTTGTGTTTGGGGAGACTTTTTGATTACCGATTCTATTTCCTCGATGGAGATAGGTTTGTTGAGGTATTCCAAATCTTCTTTATTTGCAGACTTGGGAAGGCTATAGGAATTCAGGAATTTGTCCATTTCTTCTAGGTTCTCTCTTGTTTGTGGCATGCAGGCTCTCATAGTAATCTCTGATGATCTTTTGAATTTCTGTGGTTTCTGTTGTGATGTCCCCCGTTTTCATTTCTGATTCTATTTATTTGGGTTCTCTCTTTTCCTTTTCTTACAAGTCTTGCAAGTGGTTTGTCAATCTTGTTTATTTTTTCAAAAAACCAGCTTTTTGTTTCCTGTTGATCTTCTGGATTGTTTTTTGACATTCCATCTCATTGATTTCTGCTCTAAGTTTTATTATTTCTTTCTTTCTGCTTGGGTTGGGCTCCTTTTGTTGATCACTCTCTAAGATCTTAAGTTGTGAAGTCAGACTGTTTATGATGGCCCTTTTCTTCTTTTCTGATGAATGCTTGAAGAGCTATGAACTTGCCTCTTAACACTGCTTTTGCTGTATCCCACAAGTTCTGGTAATTCATGTCTTCAGTCTCATTTGTTTCCAGGAATCTCTGGATTTCCTCTTTGATTTCTTTTATGACTTGCTGGTTGTTCAGCAGTGAGCTGTTTAGTTTCCAGGTACTTGGTATTGGTCTCCGTTTTTTTGTGTACAATTAACTTCTATTTTCAGTGCATCATGGTCTGAAAAATAAGTTGGCACAATTTCTATCTTCTTGATTTTATGGGGGTATGATTTATGGCTCAGCATGTGATCTATTTTGGAGTATGTTCCATGTGCACTGGAGAGAAAGTGTATTCAGCTTTTTGGGGGATGAAATGCCCTGTATATGTCTACCAGCCCTCTTTCTTCCATCTCTTCTTTTAGGGCCAGTATTTCCTTGGTAAGTTTCAATCTTGTTGATCTATCCAGGGTTGATAGAGCAGTGTTGAAGTCTCCAACTACAATTGTGTTGCTGTCAATGTCTTCTTTGAAGTCTATTAGTAGTTGTTTTTGGTATTTTGCTGGCCCCTCGTTGGGTGCATATATGTTTAATAGCGTGATTTCTTCCTGATATATGCATCCCTTGACTATGAAGTGACCTTCACTGTCCCTTCTGACCTTCTTCAGCCTGAAGTCTATATGTTGTCAGATACCACTATGGCTACCCCATGCCTTTTTGAGATGGGTTGTTTGAGTGAAGGATTGTTTTTCCAGCCTTTTATTTTTGAGCCTATCTTTGCTCCGATTGTTCAGTGTGTGTTTCTTAAGAAGGCAGCAGAATGTCAGATTCAATTTTTTTGATCCATTTTGCCACTCTGTGTCCCTTAACTTGGTGCATTTAGACCATTGACATTGAGAGAGATTATTGTCATGGGATTTTGTGCCATCTTTCTATATAGGTTGGTTGTTCTTTTGGGTTATGTCTCGTCTTATAGTAGATCTTTTCAGTCCTTCTTTTCAGGTTGGTTTTGATTTTACAAAGTTCCTAAGCTGTTGTTTATCCAAGAAGTTGTATATCTATCCTTCAAATCTGAGTGAGAGTTTAGCTGGACAAAAATTCTTGCTGAGGGCATTCATTTCATTAATTTTTTTCTATATCCCACCACTGCCTTCGGGCTTGGAGGGTATCTTCTGAAGTCTGCCTTAGAAAGTCGAATGGATGCTCCTTTGTATACGATTTCCTTCTTTGATCTTGCTGCCTGAAGAAGTTATGTCTCTGTCTATGGCATCCACCACTTTGACTAGGATGTGTCTTGGGGTCTTTCTATTGGGGTCTCTTCTTGCTGATACGCCTCGGCCTCTTGGATCTGGATGCCTTCGTCCTTAAACTTTACTAGGGAACTTTCCGGCCGGGATGTTTTTTTGACCGTTTTAATGTCCCTCGGGGTTACTTTCCTGTCCCCTCTGGGACTCGATGATTCTTATGTTGTTCTCGCCTGGCTTCATCCCATTGTTCTCTGTTCCATTGCTGATCCATTTCCAGTCTTTTTTTCCATCTTATGTAGTTCTCTGAGGTGCTTTCTGCAGCTCATCTTCAGTCTCACTGATTCTCTTCTGCTGCTTTCAATCCTACTGTTGAGAGCCCTGATTGTGTTTTTTTCATTTCATCTACTGAGGTTTTTAAGCGATGATATTTCTATTTTGCATGGTTCTCAATTTCTGCTCTCATTTCCTCCCGAAGTTTGTTGACTGCCCCTTCCCACTGCTTCCTTTATGTTCTCCTGTATTTTATTGGACATCTGCTCCATTTTTCGTTGAGCTCCTTAAACATCCTACCAATTTCTTCTCTAAATTCATTGTCAAGAGATCATGCACATCTGCATTCTTTTTGAGTCTTCGGGGTCGATTCCTTCATCTATTCCTCGAACTGGGGATCTGCGTTGTTTCCCCATGGTGTTGTGGTGTTCAGGGATGGTTCCTCTAGTGTACTGTTTCTTTTTCTTGCCGGGTTACCTACCCTTGAGTTGATTTTCCTAGTTTTTGTATTCATAAGTGGCGCGTTAGCGGCTGTACCGCCTGCCGCACGCACCCCAGGAGCTACTGAGGGAGTCAGGCCGGTGTGAGAGTTCAAAATGACTGTTTACTTCGTTCCGCTTGGACTTCTGGGGTTGTAGTTTCACCTACTGGCCAGACCTGGGGGGCTCTACTCACGACCCAGGAGCCATGGAACAGCCACCACAGGAGGCCAACAGCGAGTCAGGCGAGCCGGGAAGTTCAAAATGACTGTTACTTCTACTTCCGCTCGGTTCTAGAGTTGTAGTTCCTTCCACCTTCTGCTGAGACCTGGG
>JAJIBD010021564.1:0-140000 GCA_021461705.1 Cryptotis parvus
AAATATCTTAGAAAAGTCAAAATATTTTAAAATTTTAAAATTTCAAAATCTGGTTCACCTATTAACACTCTGCTATACCATGAATATATGATAATAAGTTCTGAGTATATTAAAGTTACATGTTAAAGTTACAAAAGAACTGGTTAAGTTGCCAAAATACAACTAATGTTACTGAAAGTTTTCTTTTTTCTTTTTTTACATTTTTTATTATACCACCGTGAGACGTACAATTACAAAGGTGTTCACAATTGGCTCTTGGTAATACAGTACTCTAGCACCCATCCCTCCACCAGTGCCCCATTTCCACCACCAGTGTATCCCACCCCCTCCCACCCACCCCCGGCTGCCTCAACAGCAGGTAGCCCCGTTTCCTCTCTTTCTCTCTCTGCTCTCTCTCTCTGCTCTGCAACTCTCTCCCTCTTTTACACATTGTGGCTAGCCCTGCAGATATTTAGAGTTTATCACTTAAGTCTCTTTGTGTATATTCAATGGTGAGTTTTAATCTGCCATTACCATTTCCCACATTTAGTAAAACACTGGTATCTATTTATGTCCTATTAATGAATGCAGTCATTCTATATCTGTCCTTTTCCTTCTGACTAATTTCACTCAGCATGATAGTCTTCATGTCCATCCATTTGCAGGTAAATTTCATAACTTCATCTTTTCTGACAGCTGCATAGTTTTCCATAGTGTAGATGAACCACAGTTTCTTTAGCCAGTCCTCTGTTCTCGGGCATTTAGGTTGTTTCCAGATTCTAGCTATAGTGAATAGCGCAGAGATGAATAAAGAAGTACAGATAGTGTTTCTGCTATGTGTTTTTCGGTCTCTTGGGTATATTCCCAGGAGTGCTATTGCTGGATCAAATGGCAACTCAATGTCTATTTTTCGGAGGAATGCCCATATTGTTTTCCCAAAAGGGCTGGACCAGTTGGCACTCCCACCAACAGTGGATGAGAGTCCCTTTTTCCCCACATCCACGCCAGCACCGGTTGTTCTTGCTGTTTTGCATGTGTGCCAGTCTCTGTGGTGTGAGATGGTACCTCATTGTTGTTTTGATTTGCATCTCCCTGATGATTAAAGATGAAGAACATTTTTTCATATGCCTTTTGGCCATTCGAATTTCTTCTCTTTGGAGGCTTCTGTTCATTTCTTGTCCCCATTTTTTGATGGGGTTGGCTGTTTTATTTCTTGTGAAGGGCTACCAGTGCCTGATATATCCTGGATATTAACCCCTTGTCAGATGGGTATTGAGTGAATATCCTTTCCCACTCTGTGGATTGTCTTTGTATCTTGGTCACCGTTTCTTTTGAGGTGCAGAAGTTTTTCAATTTTATATAATCCCATTTGTTTATCATTGCTTCCATTTGCTTGGTCAGTGGTGTGTCGTCTTTAAAGATACTTTTTAGTTTCGATGTCATAGAGCGTTTCTCCTATGTTTTCTTCGATGTACCTTATAGATTCATGTCTGATGTTGAGATCTAGAATCCATTTTGATCTGACTTTTGTGCATGGCGTTAGAAGGAGGTTTAAGTTCATTTTTTTACACGTAGCTGCCCAGTTTTACCAGCACCATTTATTGAAGAGGCTTTCTTTGCTCCACTTAATATTTTTTGCTCCTTTATCGAAGATTAAGTGGTTGTATATTTGAGAGTGTGTTTCACGATATTCAGTTCTATTCCATAGGTCTACGGGTCTGTATCTATACCAATACCACACTGTCTTAATTACAACTCCTCTGTAGTAGAGCTTGAGGTTGGGAAAGTGATATCTCCCATCTTCTTTTTTCCCAAGGATTGCTTTAGCTATTCGTGGGGGGTTTATTATTCCATACAAATTTCAGGAGTGTTTGTTCAATTTCTTTGAAGAACATCATGGGTATCTATATAGGGACCACATTGAATCTGTATAAAGCTCTAGGGAGTATTACCACTTTGATAATGTTAATCCTTCCAATCCATGAGCAAGGAATGTGTCTCCATTTCCTCAGGTCTTCTTTTATTTCCTGAAGTAACGTTTTATAGTTTTCTTTGTAGAGATCCTTTACATTCTTTGTCAAGCTGATGCCTAGGTATTTGATTTTCTGCAGCGCAATTGTGAATGGGACAGTTTCTTTAATGTCCCTTTCTTCTCTTTCGCTGTTTGCATATAGGAAGGCCATTGATTTTTGGGTATTGATTTTGTACCCTGCCACTCTACTATAGGAATGTATTATTTCTAGGAGACTCTTGGTAGAGAGTTTTGGGTTTTCCAGGTATAATATCATGTCGTCTGCAAATAGTGACAACTTGGCTTCTTCCCTTCCTATCTGGATGCCCTTAATGTCTTTTTCTTCCCTGATTGCTATGGCAAGTACTTCCAATACTATATTGAATAGAAGTGGTATTGTGGGCCACTTGAGTGGGCAGCCTTGTCTTGTCCCTGATCTTAATGGGAAGGCTTTCAATTTTTCCCCATTGAGAATGATGCTCGCTCTGGGATTGTAGTAGGTGGCCTGGATTATCTTGAGGAAGGTTCCTTCAATCCCCATTTTACTGGAGAGCTTTCATCATGAACGGGTGTTGAATCTTGTCAAATGCCTTCTCTGCATCTATTGATATGATCATATGGTTTTATTTTTCTTTTTGTTGATATGATGTATTATGTTGATTGACTTGTGGATGTTGAACCATCCTTGCATTCCCGGGATGAATCCCACTTGGTCATGGTATATAATCTTTTGATGACTCTTTGGATACTATTTGCTAGTATTTTGTTGAAGATCTTAGCATCTGTATTCATCAGGGAGATTGGTCTGTAGTTTTCCTTTTTTGTGACATCTTTGTCTGCTTTGGGTATCAGGGTGATATGTGCCTTGTAAAAGCTATTTGGGAGTGTTTCTGTTTCTTCAATTTGCCGGAAGAGCTTAAAAAAGAATTGGGAGTAGGTCCTCTTTAAAGGTTTTGTAGAATTCACTGGTGAATCCATCTGGACCTGGGCTTTTGTGTTTGGGGAGACTTTTTGATTACTGATTCTATCTCCTCGATGGAGATAGGTTTGTTGAGGTATCCCAAATCTTCTTGTTGCAGACTTGGGAAGCTATAGGAATTCAGGAATTTATCCATTTCTACTAGGTTCTCTTGTTTCGTGGCGTACAGGCTCTCATAGTAATCTCTGATGATCTTTTGAATTTCTGTGGTTTCCGTTGTGATGTACCCGTTTTCATTTCTGATTCTATTTATTTGGGTTATCTCTTTTCCTTTTCTTACAAGTTTTGCAAGTGGTTTGTCAATCTTGTTTATTTTTTCAAAGAACCAGCTTTTGGTTTCATTGATCTTCTGGATTGTTTTTTGACAATCCATCTCATTGATTTCTACTCTAAGTTTTATTATTTCTTTCTTTCTGCTTGGGTTGGCCTCCTTTTGTTGATCACTCTCTAAGATCTAAAGTTGTGAAGTCAGACTCTTTGTGATGGCCTTTTCTTCTTCTGATGAATGCTTGAAGAGCTATGAACTTGCCTCTTAACACTGCTTTTGCTGTATCCCAAGAGTTCTGGTAATTCGTGTCTTCAGTCTCATTTGTTTCCAGGAATCTTTGGATTTCTTCTTTGATTTCTTTTATGACTTGCTAGTTGTTCAGCAGTGAGCTGTTTTGTTTCCAGGTACTTGGTATTGGTCTCCATTTTTCTGTACAATTAACTTCTGTTTTCAGTGCATCATGGTCTGAAAAAAATAGTTGGCACAATTTCTATCTTCTTGATTTTATGAAGGTATGATTTATGGCTCAGCATGTGATCTATTTTGTAGTATGTTCCATGTGCACTGGAGAAGAAAGTGTATTCAGACTTTTTGGGGATGAAATACCCTGTATATGTCTACCAGCCCTCTTTCTTCCATCTCTTCTTTTAGGGCCAGTATTTCCTTGGTAAGTTTCAATCTTGCTGATCTATCCAGGGTTGATAGAGCAGTGTTGAAGTCTCCAACTACAATTGTGTTGCTGTCAATGTCTTCTTTGAAGTCTATTAGTAGTTGTTTTAGGTATTTTGCTGGCCCTTCGTTGGGTGCATATATGTTTAATAGTGTGATTTCTTCCTGATATATGCATCCCTTGACTATTAAGAAGTGACCTTCATTGTCCCTTCTGACCTTCTTCAGCCTGAAGTCTACGTTGTCAGATACCAGTATGTCTACCCCAGCCCTTTCAGATGGGTTTTTTGTTTTCCAGCCTTTTATTTTGAGCCTGCCTTTGCTCCGATTGTTCAGGTGTGTTTCTTGAAGGCAGCAGGAATGTCAGATTCAATTTTTTGATCCATTTTGCCACTCTGTGTCTCTTAACTGGTGCATTTAGACCATTGACACTGAGAGAGATTATTGTCATGGGATTTTGTGCCATCTTTCTGTATAGATTGGTTGTTCTTTTTGGGTTAAGTCTCATCTTATA
This sequence comes from Cryptotis parvus, assembly GCA_021461705.1. Lineage (NCBI taxonomy): Eukaryota > Metazoa > Chordata > Mammalia > Eulipotyphla > Soricidae > Cryptotis > Cryptotis parvus. The sequence continues at coordinate 4,421 of JAJIBD010021564.1, forward strand.
ATAGCTCCTTCAGTCCTTCTTTTTAAGGTTGGTTTTGATTTTACAAAGTTCCTAAGCTGTTGTTTATCCAAGAAGTTGTATATCTTTCCTTCAAATCTGAGTGAGAGTTTAGCTGGATAAAGAATTCTTGCTGATGCATTCATTTCATTAAGTTTTTTTACTATATCCCACCACTGCCTTCGGGCTTGGAGGGTGTCTTCTGAGAAGTCTGCTGAAAGTCGAATGGTTGTTCCTTTGTATACAATTTCCTTCTTTGATCTTGCTGCCTGAAGAATTATGTCTCTGCCTATGGCATCCATTACTTTGACTAGGATGTGTCTTGGGGGTCGTTCTATTGGGGTCTCTTCTTGCTGGTACACCGTCGGGCTTCTTGGACCTGGATGCCTTCATCCTTTAACTCGGGGAACTTTTCAGCCAGGATGTTTTTAACTGTTTTAATTTCCTTGGGGTTACTTTCCTGTCCCTCTGGGACTCCGATAATTCTTATGTTGTTCCGCCTGGCTTCATCCCATTGTTCTCTGTTCTGTTGCTGATCCATTTTCTGGTCTTTTTCCATCTTATGTAGTTCTCTGAGTGCTTTCTGCAGCTCATCTTCAGTCTCACTGATTCTCTCTTCCGCTGCTTTCATCCTACTGTTGAGAGCCCCTATTGTGTTTTTCATTTCATCTATTGAGTTTTTAAGCGATGATATTTCTATTTGCATGGTTCTCATTTCCTCCAGTAGTTTATTGACTGCCCTTTCAACTGCTTCGTTTATGTTCTCCTGTATTTTATTGGACATCTGCTCCATTTTTTCATTGAGCTCCTTAAGCATCCTACCAATTTCTTCTCTAAATTCATTGTCAGAGAGATCATGCACATCTACATTCTTTTTGAGTCTTCAGGGTTGATTCCTTCATCTGTTCTTCGAACTGGGGATCTGCATTTTTTCCCCATGGTGTTGCGGTGTTCAGGGAAAGATTCCTCTAGTGTACTGTTTCTTTTTTCTTGAGGGTATTACCTTCCCTTGGCATTGAATTTCCTAGTATTTGTATTAATAAGCGGCAGTGTGAGCGGCCGCCCGCCTGGCCAGCCGCACAACCCAGGGAGAATATCTGAGGCGGAGACAGGCCGCTGTTAGAGTTCATTCAAGATGTCCGTTTACTTCTGCTTCTGCTCGGACTTCTCGGGGTTGTAGTTCCACCTTCTGCCGAGGCCTGGGGCTCTACCACGACCCCAGGCGCCCGCCCAGCCAGCTGCACAACCCAGGGAGAATACCTGAGGTGGAGACAGGCCGCTGTGAGAGTTCAAGATGTCTGTTTACTTACGCTTCCGCTCGGACTTCTGGGGATTGTAATTCCACCTTCTGCCGAGGCCTGGGGCTCTACCACGACTCCAGGCGCCCGCCCGGCCAGCCCCACACCCCAGGGAGAATTCCTGAGGCGGAGACAGGCCCGTGTGAGAGTTCAAAATGTCCATTTACTTCCGCTTCTCGCTCGGACTTCTGGGGGTTGTAATTCTACCTTCTGCCGAGGCCTGGGGCTCTACCACAACCCCAGGCCCCCCTGGCCAGCCGCGCACCCCAGGGAGAGGCAGAGACAGGCTGGTGTGAGAGTCTGGAAGTTTTCTTAATGAGTATTATTTCCAAATTTCAGAAGCTCTTAAAATTAGATCATAATATACACATATCTATTTATGCACACACATATGTGTGTATACACATAGATATTAATAATTTAGGTGATTCAAAGATTGTGTTTGATTACATTAAGGTATGAAAAAATTTAATTTGATGAAAAACTTTTGAAAGGAACATATCACTCTATTCTTGGAACTACCATTTTTTATAACAAAAAGTTCTAGAGAACATTGATTATTAGACTTTGAGCATATATTGCTATTATTAGAATAGTTAAAATACATTTGTGAATCGTCATTTATTTTTAATTTATTCTTCATTTTCTGTTTATACCTTCATATAGTGTGATATCCTTCATATTTGTCTTTCAAACATCCAAGTTAATGGTTTATTGGTCTATATCTTTTTTGATCTGGGGTGTGGGGTTCCTAAGTGTTGCAGGAGGTTGGGGGCTCCTCCAGCAGTTCCTCAGCCGACTGGCTTTGTTGCAAGGAAAGAGCCCCAGGGGTCTATGCTATTTCAGTCCTGAAATTTGGATTATATGATTATCTGGCAATGCCCTGGCCACAAGGCGCACACCCTTTGGTGCTGGGGGCTTAGTGGTTGCACCTGTGATCCATGCAGCCAGCATTAGGTAAAACTTTGCTGAGATACAGGCATTGCCCATGTCTTACCTCAGTCGACAGCTTTTTGGAGAGGGCTAGTAGTTCACACTTGGCAGTTCTCGGGGGTCACCCCTGTAGGGCTCAGGGATGCTGCAGATGGGGTGCTAGGGACCGAACGTGAGTCTGTCACATGTGAGGCAAATGCCCTTTCAGGCTATACTACAGCTCCAGCACCCAGGTTACTGTTTCAACATTTACCTTTGATGAATCTCTTTTGGCTCCCCCATAATAAAGGCTGAGTTAGAGAGTACTGCATTGATCACTGTCCCCACTGAAATATGGATTAGAAAATGGACTTGGAATTCAATTGCTAATTGCTCAAATTAGGAAAAAAATGTCTGTAATCTATTCAAATACGTTTGACATCTCTTGAGGACTCTCAGAAATCTTCAAAACTTTTCCTTAAAATCTCTAGCTGACTTACTTCTCATCTAATACAGAGATGGGAATAAAAAGTATGCATTATTTATTTGAATAGAAGCTTTATAGAAAATGCATCATATCTGTGTCAGAGTCTCAAAAGTACAGTCCGATGGAATTTTAAATAATTGGATTTCTAGTCAAAATATATTGATGGATTTTTCCTTCTGAGGATACTTTTTCTGATGGTTTCTCAATAGATCAAGTTCATGAATATATGCTAACATTGAAGTAGATCAATTCTATGTTGGATGCAGATTCTAGATGAGATATTGTCTAATTTGTTTCCAAATAGCATGTTGATATGTTTCTAAAACCAGGAAATCTGTTCTGTAAGTCATGCAAATTGACTCTTTTTTTAAATAATGATCCAACTTTAAATAAACATTACATGATAATCTCACTAGCTACATTAATAAACATAACTTATAGGTACTACTGCCATTTTTAAAAAGCAATTTTACCCTATTTATCTCATAGAGAAAATACTTTGATTTATTCAAATAAATATATTCAGAAATATAATATAATACCTAAATGTATTTTATTTTCTATTATATTGATTGTGAGATTCTTGACTCACAATCAATATAATAGAAAATAAAATATATTTTGACCTATAAAAATCTCAAATAAAAATCAAAGCGTTAAGCATGACATAAGTTGTCCTCTAAGCTACACTGCGTGTTCTCCTGGGTCTGCACAAGAATATGTATTTCCAGCTATTGTCAGTTATACAACTAAGTTTTTTAAACACATAATAAAACATCCTCAGACAGTTCATCTCACAGGGCATTTTGACAGTGTCTTGTAGAAAATGTGATCATTTGACATGGCTTCATAGTTGGCCTCTGCTGGTTTAAATTTGCATCTAATCCAAAGATTCTAATGAAGTGGTTGTTGTTCTCTAAATTACCATCTATGGGTATCTATTTGACTTTCACTTTTGATACTTTAAAACTTGGAAACATGGAGGCTCTAGAATAAATCCCTGACCCTGCAGAAAAGTAGCAGAATCTTGGAAGCAAAGTCTTTTATTTAAGCCAAGTAAATGGAGAAGATAAGTTATATACTTTATTACAATTTAAAATGTAAATATAAAAATCAGCTTGTATCTAAATGTTTGTTCATTTCAAGAAGAGCAATGGCAAAAATTCTATTCTTTATAACTTTTTAAGAATAGTTTTCATTGTGTAGAGCATGAGTCATCCCTTTGAAACATCTTACATTCATGAGAAGCAGTATTTTCCTTGTAAGAAATAGAAAAGTTTCAGTAATTTTACCGTATAACAATAATTACTTCAAATATTTTATTTGTATCAAGCTTATTATTGGTGCATTGCAGATGTTCTTATATGGATAATGAAATTGAAATTTTCTGTAATATTTCACAGCACTCATTATAAAATTATTGTCCTATATTAAGATGAGAAATATCAGGTCTTTAACTTATATAAATGGGGCTTAACTGATCACATGTAAGATATTTGTTAGTCTAGAATACTTTTCTTAAAATTATTTGCACTCATGGTCCATTTACATGCACATTTTTAACATGATCTCAGATCACTTCACTTGATCACTTAGCATCCTATTTTTCGTTGATTTGCTCGAGTGGGTGCCAGTAACATTTCCATTTGACCCTATCATGTGCCAGTGTAGCTCAATGGCATCTTCTTGCTACAGGAATACAAAGAGCATCAAACCATTCATTCAGGGTCTTGACAAAGAAGTCTGACCATCTTGTAGGTTGGCGGCCACGTGATCTTATCTGAGATCATCTTCCTGATCTCAGACATATAAAGAATTTATTTTAAAACAAATTTGTAAATTTGGGGGGAGCCTCATTTTTAGTCTTTTTACTTTCCCTTTTACCAGAAGGTGGATAGACATTTAAGTAGGAGTTCCTAAGTTTGAATCTAACTATTTATGATTGAAGGAACACTTTCCACATGCTAAATGTACAATTGAAAGCATCAAAATATATTCAGAAACGCACCATTGCAATATGTATTTATTTACTTATTACTTACTTACTTGAGCATTTATTTATTTTTATTTATTTATTTATATGTTTGTTTAAAGATGCATGATTGAAGAAACTATAAAAGAGTAAAGGTAATTTCTCTCTAGAATATGAAGAACAGGAAAAAAAATCAAAGCTCTATTAAGGTGAAACCCTAGTGTTTCTTGAGCAATTTCTAGCTTCCCATTTAAGCTCTGATTTCACCTTTCAAGACAAAGTGCCCTTCCCATCTTTCTTTCCTTTGGATCTGAGCTGTGGTCCTTGATGTCTGATTATTCCATGACTCAGTTCCTGGGTCATAAAAGAATGGAATCATTACTAGCTTTTGTTATTGTTTTCCCTTTTTTGAGGCTAATTAATCTTAATGGTTGGTGCAGAGGGGAAGGAAATAGAGGGTCAAGAGATCCTCAGGCTATAATCCTTATGTCAGGAACTCAGCTGCAATCTTAAACCAGTCAGTCAACTTCCCTGTGTACTAATCATTGATGGGAGATTTCAGCTGACCAAAGCACAGCGCATGGGAGGTCAAGAGATTCTCAAAACAACCCTGAGATTGGGTCATCGTTATAAATGAGACCAAATAAAGGGTTCAATGTAAAGCTACCAGGCTTTTGCATAGAATTGATAGAACTTCAGAACTGTTCATGAACTCACATTTTATAATCTTTAGAAATTATTTCACTTTTCCCTAGCTATCTTAATGCATTGAACACTGAAAATAATCAGGACAAGGTCGGATCCTGGGAAGAGAACTCAAGAGCTGGAGTGCGCTTACGTGCATGCACTTCCCGGCCTGGTGGCCAGTGCTGTATTCCATTGCTCCATTTGGGCTGCTCCTGGGCCCTTGTAGCATCACTGAGCCCCAGCATCACACTGTGTGGACTGTTTTTCTAGCCACGTATCACCCGGAGAAGCACTCCACATCCCCTGAGCACAACCTAATAACAGTATTGGGTTTTCCCAATACTGTTAAGATATGGCAAGTGTGATTATGATAGGCCACATAATCATTTATCTTCTGGTTTACAAGGCTCTGAGTTATCATTGTAGAACCTGATGGATGATTGTATAGGTTAAATGTGTATGTGCATCGGGCAGGCGAGGTAGTACTAAGGGAAGAGCTTGCCTTGTATGCAGCAGACCTGAGTTTGATCCCTTGGCACCATATAATCCCCACCATCTGAGTCCCTCTGGAAGTTATCCCTGAGCACAGAGCCAGGGGCAAGTTCTGAGCACTCAAAAAATAAAAAATAAAAACGGTGGGTTGGAGAGGAAAAAAAAGCAAAAAATTTTTAAAAAAGAATATTCAATGTTCATGTGTGTGAAATACTTCTTAAAAAATTATTTGTGGGCATGCACAAAAGGAGAGAAAAATAACAGAGCAAGATCAGTTAGAGAGAGCCAGAGACAAGAGAGAGAGAGAGAGAGAGAGAGAGAGAGAGAGAGAGAGAAGAAAAGTGCCTGCCATAGAGGCAGGTTGTAGATAAGAGGTGTGAGGGAAAATGGGGACACTGGTGTTGGGAAATGTGCACTGGTGGAGGCGTGGGTGCTGCAGCTGCATGACTGAAACCCAATCATTAACGGTTTTGTACTGGTCTACCTAATGGTGATTTGCTAAAAAAAAAAAAAAAGTGTGTGCAAAGCAATGACTCTATAATGGCAGATGTTTCTATTGTTCTAGTTCAAATTAATGTTGTTAGGAAAGAAAGATAAGAGAGTATGAATATTATAGATAATGTACTCTGGGCATTGGAAGAAGTTATCATTTCTTCCAAATGGGTGCCCCTAACCAGGGGAACAGCTTTCATGGTTTCTCAACTGAAGAGTCAGATAGGGCTGTCAACCAGTTGTTGGATGTTTCCATTCACTTACTCTCTGTTACCTAACTTCTCCTTAGAGTTTCCTTTGGCAGGGTACTGGATCTCCACAAGACCTGATTTCCTATTCCAAGCATAAGGAGTGTGGCGCATACCCACACTATCCTGGAAACCAGATTCTGACCTGTGTAGTTGACTATGTGGAAATGTTGATAGAAGAAGCTTTCCCAAACAGCTGCTCCGGATTTTTTCATGAGATGATGAGACAAGAATAATCACAACAGTGGGCCCAAGAGAGATCCAGGACAATGGACGTTCCATAGCAGTCACAGGTCCTGGGAAGGCCGAGGAGATGGGAAGGAGCAACAAGGGAGTCTCAGACAAGTGGAAGCAGAAGAGGGAGAAAGGGAGGCAACGGGTGGGAGACAGGAGCCTTGAGACGTGAGCACAGAAGGAGGGACGGGATTCCTGGGCAAATGCACTTATTGGGGGTCAGGGTGAGAGACCAGCTGAAGGCATGGGGAAATTCTGTATGTTGTCACTTGGTTCCAGTCAGGGTTTCAGGAATTTTGTGAATGGGGCTAGATTTAGCATGCTTTGACTGTGTCATCTGGGTGGGGCATTCACTGTCTTTGTGCAGAGATGTTTAGGCAACAGGAAATCGGAAGCTGCAAAATCCACAGTGCTCAGGCTGTACGTTTTCATTTCCGAGACGGGCAATGGAAGCAGAAAACAGAAAGCAGAAAACACTCCGCCATGCCTTATAGCAAGGGCTGAAAGACACGTCTGATAAGGTCAAATGCCTCTTACTTGCAATGACTTTTACTTCCACAAATTCTGTTTGAATTCTTTTAAATATATTGATTCTCGCTTACTTTTTGATCCTTTCATCATGATGTGTGTGAGTGTGGATCCCCACCCCAAAGTCTGAATAGTTGGTTTTAGAGCCCTTTGCGATTGGGATATTACCGCAGAAGCAGAGCTACAACCCACAAACGAGTTCACTTAAAGGAGTTCAGTGCCTGGAGGTCGAGGTGCTTAAGTCCATATCTGCCACTTACATGTGTGACAGATGGGAAAAGTCATGAAGTCACCATGCACCTGTAAATCATATTTCTAAACCAGAATGACTGTGGTGTCTGCCTAAAGAGTCACTCTGAAGGTTGAACTAATTTTTTTCTTTGAATCAAAAATCCCTAAGAGCCTGTAGAAAATGAGAAAATTTATCATCCTCATTAACTTTTCAGCTTACCAAGGTTGGCTTTTTTTGTGGAGGGTGTCACACCTGGCAATTCTCAGGGGGTTACTCCTGGCTCTACACTCAGGAATTACTCTAGGTTCTGCTCGAGAGACCATATGGGATTCCAGGATCTAACCAAGGTGGGCTGTGTGCAAGGCAAATGCTCTCCTGCTGGACTATGGCTCCAGCTCAAGGCTGGCTTTTGTTGCTTATTCAGAGCTTCTGGAGTTCTGCTTTTCTTCCCTTAGCAAAAGCCAGGCACTAACTGTGTAATATTTTATTTCATAATCATTAAGTATTTAGTGTAGAAGATTTCAAATGAGACACTTCTGACATGTTATTGGGTATTGAATCCATGCAATGGACTAATTCTTATAATGATCTGAAAGATTCTGCTAAAATATCTATATTGGTTGGAACTAATAGGCCCATAAATCAAAAGAAAGTAAGTTAAATTAGAATAATTTAAATTATTGTAAATAAGTTAAATTTGTGTTTCAGAATTTTAATTATAGAAATAAGGTACTTTCAAAAATTATGTTTTATATGTGTATACATAAATATAATTAAATGATTTTATAAGATATTTTACAATATATCATATTAGTCTCAGGATATATTTTATTTATAAAGTCAAAACAATCATGTATGTTTCTGATTTTTTTTGCCAAATTCATTTTTCTAGAAAATGAATTATCATAAATTATCATAAAATTAAGACCCAAATACATTAAATAATAACATAATTTAAGATAATTTATAATAAATATTTATCTAAATTGTCTCATAAATTTATTTTCCTTTCCAAAAAGAAGATCATTCTTTTCTGCCATTGTAAGAACAATTGTGATTAATTTTTCTCATCAAACCTAGTTTACTCTGGTAATATAAACTACACAGCTTACATTCAAAGGCACGTCCTAGCAAAGAAAAGTTTCTCTTCTGAGATTTGAACTATTAGAAAAACTCTTAAGGATACTATATTAACAAGAGAACACAGTATGATTAAAGACCATTTCTCCTTTTAAAAAATTTCAATTCTTCACATGGAATAATTTAAAACTTTTAAATTATTTTACATCAGTTTTAATGGTTCATCTTCTATCCCAGAGAACTTATGAGTTATAGAACGTAATTAAGGGGTCACTATCAAAAGAAACAGCATTCATAGGAGCATTTTTTTAGAGGAACGAATGGCTATATTTTTATAAATATTATAAAAATTGATCTAACTCTTACTAGGCATTTTTAATTCAATAGGATAGTAGAAATATGATTGTGTTTAATAAGTAATTATTTATAAATGAATTCAGGCATATGACTCCATCAGTCCGTCATAAATATTTGTTTATATATTTCATACGTGAAACATCTTCCTTCTGAACTAGTTCCAACTCAGTCTGATGTCCTGCAGCTTATTACCTGTCAGTAAATGATCATTAATGCCTAGTTCTTTAACTTACACACTAAGGCACCGCACTCATTCTTTGGAATAGTGCCAGTGAAATCAGAACGTATGGGAAAAAATTGCCATCTACTCAAGTGTTCTTACTGACAAAGTTCACAAAACATTTATTAAGTTTGGTGGATGGCAACTTCTAAAAAACTCCTGTTTCTAATACACTGGAAGTGGATTCCTCAAATGCGGGTTAGTTTTCAAACTTAAACAAGAGGAGTGACAGTTTGGGGCCTCTTGACTCATCACTCCTACCTCCTACTCACATGTAAGCCAACTGGCCAGGGATCCTAGTCCTCACCTGGTCCTCACAAGGAATCTTTCCTCCCTTCCCACTCCTAGATGATACTAGCAGTCAACCATGTCTCCATTCTTTATTTTTCTGGAACTATTTTATATTTTATTTATTTTTTATTTGCTTTTTGGGTCATGACTGGTGATGCTCAGGGGTCACTCATGGTTCTTCATTAAGGAATTACTCCTGGCATTTTGGGGGACCATATGGGATGCCGGGGATCGAACTCCGGGTTGGCCATGTGCAAGACAAACACCCTATCTTTTTGTGCTATTGCTCCAGTTCTTGGAGCCATCCTTAATTTTAATTTAAATATTTTTTTCTTTTTGGGTCACACCTAGCAATTCTTAGGGGTTACTCCTGCTGTGCACTCAGGAATTACTCCTGGTGGTGCTCGGGGACCATAAGGGATGCCAGGGATCGAACCATGGTCGGTCATGTGCAAGGCCAATGCCCTCCCGCTGTACTATTGCTCTGGCCCCTGGAGTTATCTTTTAATTTTTGGACCTGATGACAACATCCCTGCTCTACCCATAATCTCTCATTTAGATGAGCAATAGTAAATGTCTCCATACACCTTAGAGACATATATAGCACCATCAGTGAACCCAATGAGCACATTTTGGCTAGAGGTCACCTACTGGTTTGGAATATCCCCTAACAGAGATTCTTCATGAGACACTTAACAAGAATAAACTTCAGAATAAAGAGTATATTTAGTTTTGGATATAATAATAATTTGGAGCGTTTTATGATGTACAATGGGGTATTTTTATTTTTTATAGCTGGAGCTTGGAAGTGAGGTGTGAGGATGCATACACTGAAACCAGTACAAGCATCAAGTTATAGAGAGAGAGGAAAGCCATCCCCCAGGGATGAGAGAGTCAGAGGAAAGAGGGCCAAGCACATAACTTCTTAATCCTAGTTCTATTTGATATTATTTTGTTTCTCAATGTGTGTCTCCTTGAGAGACATTACTCTTGATAAAGGCTTCAGCCTTCATTTAGCATAATTTAGCTATAACCAAGTTATAGTCACTATTTTCTTGTCTCTACATGAAATTATAGTTTGTTTCAGAAGAGGAAATGAAAACCATAAATATTGCTTAAGCAAGTTAAATTTATCATCAAATCTCTATGATAAGAAAATAACAGTAACTGTTATGCATTAGTTGGGGCTTTAAAAATCAGTGCGAGGGTCTGGGGGTGATAGTACACCATGTAGTGCACTTGTCTTTCAAGTGGCCGACTCGGGTTCCATACCTGGCATCCCACATGTCCCTTGAGTATTGTCATGAGTGACTCCTGAGTACAGAGCCAGGTGTAACTCCTGAGCATCACTGAATGTGGTCAAAAGCCCCTGTAATATAAACTAATTAAGGTAATAGAATAAAATCAATAGGGATTAAAGAGACAGTGAAACTAGCAAATGAGAGCTGTGCAGTTCTATTTAAGGTGCCTCAATTGACTGCCACTTCTTCAGGTTTCAATTATGCAGTCACAGCAAGTAAGGAGCTTGCCATGAGTACAGAGTCAGTATGTACAACTATTATCAGCTACAGATAATTTTATTTTACTATTAACTTATTTAGTTTTAAGACCATACCCAGTGGTACATAAGGCCTACTCTTGGCTTTGCACTCAGGGATTACTCTTCATAGGCTTGGAAGATGGGGGATCAAATCTGAGTCAATTGCATGGAAGGTAGGTGTCCCAACCAGATGTACTATCTCTTTGGTCCCTCAAAAATATTTTTAGAAAAGACAGTGGTAGAGGGTAATCATGGGCAATTTGTTCATGGTAATAGTACAGTAACTTCAAAACCATTAACTATTAACTGTTGTAACCATCTTACCTGAAAAACCAAAAAAATGAAGAAGAGTTGGGATAACAACTAATAATCTTTATTTTTTAGATAATATCCTGTTGTCCACAACATAACCCAGAAAAGTGAAAAATATTGAGATGGGTCCCAACCTTTTTGTAATCAAAAAATCTTGTGTCATTCTAGCATACTTTGAAGTTTCAGATACATCACTCTATTATGAAATTAATATAAAAATATTTATAGATCGAAATGTAATTGTAAATTATTTTATACCTTAAGAGTATATGACTAACAGGATATTTCAGAGTGGCCATTGACTATGGGTATCGTGATTAAAATATAATTGCTATCTCATCCACTAAAAACATCTTTCAGAAATTTAAAACAAAACAAAACAAAATAGAAAAATAATGTGGCCCTAATATTTCCCTTTGATAGTTAAGAACACAGAGTTAGAGAAATTGAGAAAATTTCCCCCCCAAAACACATAATGATTTTCTAATGGAAAAGTAATTTAAAAGTTTTCTGCTTACTTTCACAAATTAATTCATCTGGACAGTATTAATTTCACAAATCAATTCACCTGGGCAATGAGTCAGAGATTACTAATCCTAGATTTTGAATATTGGTTAATAAATTACCCTGAAAATTCATCAAGTTCCATTTACCGTATTTCAAATGCATGGGCAGGAATACTAAATGACAGCATTTTAATAAGACATGTGAATAAACATGTTGGTAGGTCTCTCAAGTAATGCTCAGGGGACCAATAGCCACTCCCAGCAACACGCAACCCAGTTGTTTGAGCCTGAGAGCTCAGTGATTGCTGGGGACCACCAGGGCAGTACCCAGCCATGTTTGGGGTTCCAGGGTGCTTGGATAATTCTAGGTCCAGTGCATATAAGCATGCATTCCAGCTCTTTGAACGATGTTCTTGGCCCTCTAAAAAAATATTTCTTTGTAATTTTAGAAATTTCTGTGCAAAAGTGAACAATTGCCCAGAAATTTTATCATAAGGGAAACTACTCTTATCATCAAATAAAAGTTCAAGTATTTCCGCTGAATAATCGTGAGCATTTAAAAGTCTATCTATCAAAATGTCTTTCGTGTTCAGAGCTCCTATTTCTGAGAAACAGTTGTTTTAGACAAACTTTCTGACCTCTTATAACCACAGGTTCCACATTTTAACTATTCTTCTCTTACTAATAGGAAATTCCCAGAACTATTTTTTTTTAATGAAATAGCTATAAAATATTTAGACCAACTGTCACAAAAACACCACTGTTTCAATTTCTGTTACTCACCTACAGGGCCCTTAAATTCTCTGTATTTAGGATAACATTCTAAGAAGGAAAAGTCAAGCTCTTTCTGGAAATTTTTCAAAGAAAAATTAGCTATAATGGGTCAGCATAACTAAAATGATGATTCATGTCCTAATTGGATTTAAAACTGTATATCATTATAAAAGTTGTATTTAGATTGGAAAACAAAGTATAATTTATTTAGGTTGGAAGAGAAAGTATAATTCATATCTTTTATTTTGGCTTAAAATAATAGTCAATTTGGTATTTCTGATATTAGAATGATTTTAACTTCAGAGCATGTATTTCTTGATACAACAAATGGATTGTAAATAATTTTCCTCTCATAAGTAAATTCTGAGTTCAAAGGGTACAAGATTAATGGGTCTGAAAGGCGAAGGTTATTATAGCAAGTTTTTTAAGCTCATTTAAAACCCTTTTATTTTTATAGAAAGTTATTACAGTTTATAGCTAGTTTTATTTTTGTTATGAATTAGTTCTAATTTGCTTCTTCCTCCCTCAGAGCTTCCACTGCTTGGCACCTCGGTTTCATAATCCAAGGCTGAGTATGTTTCTAAACTCTTTCAGAAATGTTTAATCCCAGTTTTTCAGGTACTATCTTTCCAATTTTTTTAATTTTCTTTGGATATTTAAAATATCTACATTGTTTCCTTCTCCAAGACATAAAATTCACAACTATTTGTTAACTAGAAGTTAATACATTCCATATGACATGTTGTACTGAGTGAAGAGCCTTATTGAATTTTTTAATCAATTATATCATTCCATGATGATGGATTACTCAATGAAATCAGAGCTCTTGCTATTAAAAAATTCCTGGTTTGAGTGTTCATCCTGATTGATCTCAGAGTAATTCTATCCACTCACCAGTGACTGACACAAGAACCTAAGCTGAAGTAGGGTGGCAGCATGACCTGCACCTGAGAATTGCTCCAGATGCTTAGAAGACTGTCAAGAAGAGAACGACCCATCAAGAAGTATCTGCGAGGTGAACGAGTGTGGTGCTGAGTTCATTCCCAATGTGACACAGAGTAATACCGAGCATTATTCCTTCTTAATACCTACATTCCTTCTTAAAACTGAACATCCCTAAAAAGTAATTGCAATAATTTATTCTATCAATTGTGGCATGTATTTAAGCCCCCAAATCATATGGAAGTGTTCTATTAGCTTGTGGTATTTATCAACACAGCAGAGTCAAGAAGTCACACAGCAATGGAGTTGGAGGGTCCAAGGACGACTTAAGTAGTAGAGTACTGCCTTGCATGTGGGATCATCCAGTGTTCAACTTGGATGCTGCCAGGTAACAAAAAGAAGAGGATGATGAAGGAAGAAGAGATGGAGAAGGACAGATGGAAGGAAAGAAGGAAGGAAAGGAGGAAGGTAAATTAAAGAATTAAATAAACTATGATCAATAATTTCCAAATAGTAAACATTTCAGATACAGATTCAGATATAGCTTGAAGCCATCCAATTTATATTTTTTGTTACTGGTGTGCAAATGAACAATTTGTGGATACAATCTTACTTAGTTTATATAACCTGGTTTAATGTAAAATAGGACTCAAAATCGCCTTCTCTTAGCAGTTCCATAGATTGTTGTTTCGTACTGACAATTAAGAATACATTTTTGCAGTGGCCTAATTTGTTTCTTCATTAGCCACAGCACATTTTTTTTGCTTTTTGGGTCACACCCGGCAATGCTCAGGGGTTACTCCTGGCTCTGCACTCAGAAATTACTCCTGGCGGTGCTCGGGGGACCATATGGGATGCTGGGGGATCAAACCCAGGCCGGCATGGGCTGGCCGCATGCAAGGCAAATGCCTTACCTGCTGGACTATAGCTCCAGCCTGTTGCAGGACTCCTAAGGGCCGCTGCATCTACTCTGGATTGCCTCCCGCAAATCACTCCGTAGATAAGGGGTAGTCTAAATGTGGCAGTTTATCCGATCATGTATGCTGTACTAGCTGGTATAAATATTCTCCCATGCTATCACAATCATCGTGGGACTAGCTAGATCTTACCAGCATATTAGCCTGGCCACGTAGGACACCTAAGTAATTAGACCAGAGAGAAATGCTGTTTGCTTCCAAGCAAACAAGCATGGCTCCCTGATATACTCAAAGGCAACTAAAATATAAAACTACAATGAAGTAGAGGAGACTTGTGAAGGCTTGGAGAAATATTTAACTGGCATTGGTGTTGGTCAAGGTACAGAGACATGCCATCTCAGATACCCCCTTCTCTACACTACAAAAGCATTCCTAAGCAGATTTCGGCTCAAAACATTAGCACAGTAAAGGCCCTAGGTGAGGTGCAGGGAGGGGATTACCTAAGGGCATTGGACCCTCCCTGCTTTCCATAACAGTGGGAGGAAGGTCTGAGTTACAGGGATATAAACTAGCCGGTTCCCACTCTCACTTCCTTCTTCCTTGTGGGATCTCTCTCTCCTTGTGAGCGTTCATTTCCCCTTGGAAGCTTTTACACGTGGTGGTCGCCATCTTGGCCTACACGTGGCTGGGGTTCTAGCCTGGAATCCTAAGCATCGGGTTTTTCCTTTTGCTGATTTGTATGCCTGAACTTGTGATAAGTAAAGCCTTTTAAAACTGCATCGGATTCCTGAGTTTTCATCCGTTCCTTGCTGGCTCGGAGGTAGAAGGGAACTTCGCTTCCCGGCACTGTCGGGGACCCCGCGGAGTGCCCGACATTTGGTGTCCCTGGGTGGGCACCACGAACATCGTCTGGTCTAATTATCATCGGACAGAGATCATCTGCCTCCGAACCGTGAGTAAAATGATGGATATCTCATGGTATAGATACATTGTATCTTTTATTGGCTCAAAACCATACATAGCCCAGTCTATAAAGTTCCTTTCTGAGAACTACTCTATCTTTTCACAAATCATCTGGGTCCTTGCGATTTTTAAACTGTACCTTTGTGTAAGGACAATGTTTAATAGAGAGAGGGAAGAAAGTAATAAATTGAATGCAATCTTAAGGGACCGAGGTTTACTCAGCGATTAAAGAAATAAGTGAGGATCATAAAACTACAGGTAGACTGGTCTTAAAGCTTGAGGACAGAATTATTAAACAGAGTTTAAAATTTGAAAAGAAATTAGAAGAACAGGAAAGTAAAATTATTAAACAGAATTTAAAATTTGAGGAAAAATTAGAACAGGATTTAAAATTCAAAGAAAAATTAGAAGAACAGGAAAGTAAAATTATTAAACAGGATTTAAAATTTGAAGTAAAGTTTGAAGAGCAGAAGAAGCATATCGATAAAATCAGCACTATCTTAGAGGAAGAAATTGACAGAGAGATAGAATAGATGGACAGAAAGAGGAGGTTTGGAAGTTACACATAAGATTGAAAGAACAAAAAGGAAGAAATATATAGGAAACTTGAAAACTTAAACCAAGAAATGGATGTGTTACGCAGGGAGATTTCTGATTTCATAACTTATCAATCAGGACCTAGCGCATACCCAATACTGAGGCCAGCCCATCGACAGCACATTTTTATTTGGGTTTTAAAACAATTAATTTTCTAATTTTAATTGTTCTGATTTTTTCAAACAACATGGGGGTTATTTTGAGGCTGCCTACCAAATACGTTGAACTCTTCCTTTCATTTATTTGAAGAGGAAAGAAAGGGAAACACATGAGAAACACATTTTATAGCTAAACTGAGTTGCCACAGAACCATATAACAAGATGCACACCCTATCAGTGAGTGCTACTCTCATTCAGTTAATGTTCCAGGGAAGGCAAAACCGAATCCGATGTGTGCTATGATGCAACTATCACTCCCTGTAAAACGAGAGAAACAAAAGCACAGTGATACTCTTCCCAGGAAGTACAGAGTCCCAAGAGATGTCATCCACCTTTAGTTGAGATGTACTATCCCTAGTCACATTTCCCTTTCCTATCCAGTAACTCAAATACCAGGATAGAACGTTAACCACTATGAACAATGGTGTGTTTGTAGAATACTAACACATAAGGATAAAAAGGAAAGGAAGATTTCCCAGTACATTCACATATATTTACAATACATTCACATAGACTAGCTGCACAAAGAATTCATCATACAGAACACTATAAGAAACTTTGAACTACTACCCTGCTCGGTTGAAATTAGTCAGGATATAACTGATATTTCTAAATTTCTTTTGGTACTACTCACGCCATATTCCTTTAGTTCTTAGTAAATGTCTGCTTGTTAAGTCCCTTACATGGTAGAATGAAAACAAAACTTCCATTTTGACACACCATTGTGTGTGATTGTAGTTTTTAGTGGGTTATTTCCATGAATATCGATTCTATTTGGGAGCTTATGACTCCTGGGTTCCATACCTTCTTGTTCATACATTCACTGTATGGAAACAATCAGTGTCTGTTGTGTGTTGACAGTGTCCCCTGTCCTATGCAGGTTCCATCACACCCATCACTAGTCTCATTCCTCCTTTGCTTGTTGATTCATTGACATGAAGAATCCCTAACTGGCTTTTTGTTAATGGCTACCTGAGCCATCTAATACAGTAGACTAGTAGATTAAAATTAGCATATACACAGAATATGTCTAAAACAAAATGAACAATCAAGTCTTTGAGGAACAGAGAAGGCTACTATTATCATAAAGTCCTTATATAAAATTAGAGATATGCTATCAGTAGATATTTATATGACTCTGAATGCTAGGGGAGGAAGAAATAGAAAATGCAAAGAAAACCCTATTAGAAGCATAGTTACAGGAATATAAGTATTTTTCCAACAACTCAGGTCACCTAATATTATTCTGCTAGGTCATCTAACATAATTCTCAGGATAAATAAAAAAAAGGGAGTGAGTTAATGTGTGTGTGTGTGTGTGTGTGTGGTGTGGTGTGGGGGGGTAGGGATGGAATCAACCCAACAAGAAACAACAGCAGATGTTTGAATCAGCACCATCTCAAGCACTTTAGCTTTTATTAATAATAAAATTAGAAAAACATTTCTTGCATTAGTGTTCACATTTATCTCTCAAAGCTTCTGCCTGGATTCTCTTCTCGAACTAAATCACTATTGACTGAGGAAAGAAATCCTTTAAAGACTTTGACAATTATGCTCTTTTTCTAAGTCTTTAGCCAAGCACTGCATATTTTATTTCTTTCCTTTCACTATATAAATCAATCCCTTTAGGCGATTAATTGTGTTTGCTGTTATTTTTTGAATTGCTTCCAGTTCATTTGAGTTCTTCAACCCAGAACAAGTGACGAAAGCTCATCATCTCCAAAGGAACTTGTGTACGGGTGTTCCTGCCTTGCTGATGAACATCCTGAGGCCACCACAATGATCTTAGCCACCAAATTATGGCCATATTTCAGTGTCACCCATTTTATTGTCTTGTCTCCTTTTTTCCTCTGTCCTGAGGTTTGAGGGTTTTCCAATAGTCGTCTTCCCTCAGGAGGTGTTTCTGATTATTTTTCTACAGACATGCTCCCTATTGGTTCTCATATTCTAAAATTTTAAAACCATATTTCTTACATTTGCAACCTCATTTTTTTACTAATTTTCCATCTATGTGGGTATGCAGTATACCTCTTTATAGAGAAATTGAAAATAAGTTAATTATGAGTGACGCAAAAAATGTGTGATTTTGAATGAATCTTTAAATTTTAATAATGCAAAAAATTTTAATAATGCGCATTTATTGATGCTGATATCAATAAGCTGGCACTAATCCAAGAGTCTATATGAATTGTTTAATGATAACAATTAATCCATGCAAAGGATAGTCCTGTTATAGTACTCTTTTTTTTCTTTTTGGGTCACACCAGGCAATGCTCAGGGATTTCTCCTGGCTCTTCACTCAGGAATTACTCTGGCCGTGCTGGGGGGACCATATGGGATGCCGGGGATCGAAGCCGGGCCCGGCATGGGCCAGCCGCGTGCAAGGCAACGCCCTACCCGCTGGGCTATCACTCCAGCCCCTGTTATATTACTCTTATATTACTCCATTTTCCACATCCGGACTTCCCTCTGCGTCAGAACTCCACCCAGCAGACCAGCCCATCACAGCCAAGCTCGCACTGCCGCTTGGTTCATCAATAAATGCTGGATTTAGAGATGACTACAAGAGTATGCCACCCGCACGGCAGAGCCTGGCAAACTACCCATGTCCTATTTTATATGCCAAATACCAGTAACAATTTTAGTCCTCATTCCCATGACCTGATGGAATGGTTGGAGGCTCTTTATGTTCCTGGGGCAAGCAGATGCCCTTGGGCTCTACTAGCATGAGACAGGACATATGGAGATGTTACTGGTGCCCGCTCGAGCCAATCGATGATGAATGGGAAGACAGTGAAACAATGATTAAATCTTCGTCATCACAGATATCCTCTGAAAACATTTATAATAAGACAGCACTTGAAACAGATGAAGACGTATGCAGACATTCTCAGTTAATGTCTTTCTCTACCAGTCTGACTTTTGCTATCATTCAACCACTTCATAATTTCAGGTCCATCTGAAATAACCTGGTAATAAGGTGTACTGTCATACCAACATGGTATTAGTATCAATATCCCCTCGAGTTTAGTGTCTGATGTATTCATTCACCCCAGGGTTTCTTCCTATCCACAAATTTCATGGCTCATCCAAATAAACATTGGTTTATAATGATCTTTTTAATAAACACCACTATGCTACTGATTACATTTCTGAATATTCAACTGTATTTCACTGATGAATTCAGTCCAGTTTGAACTGAAAACATTTCAGAGTCAAAGTGATCAGTGAGAATTGTCAAAACTGTTTATAATCATAATTTCCCTATGATAAACCCAAATTTTCATGTGTAAAATAATCTAACACTGAGTTTACTTTTCATAAGAATCTATGATGTATCCTGTTTTATAGAACATGATATAGGTAAAGGATTTATTCATACATAAACCTGTATCACCAGTCTGGACAGAATTTCAAGTAATATGTGTTCAATATAACAATCTTGAGATAGAATCTGACCTTTTTAAAATTCAATCAGGAATAGATTTATAGGACTTAATTCTAGAGAGTTGAAAGAAAAGATGAATTCTTTTTAAAAAAGATCCTGTCTTTTAGAACTTACAAAACGTACTACTTTGAGTAACTAGAATATCTCACAGACCTTAGGAAGCACCATAAGTACAAAGCAAATGTCATCTTGTTTAGAGGTAAGAGTCTAAGACAAAAGAATTAAGACTCATAAACCTGGGGGAGGGGATGGGTACCTGTGTTTAGCTGTCACAAAATACACTTTGGCCAGTTAACTATGTCATCTAAAAATTATTTTTATTGCATGATACAAGAAAATGTTTTTAATGCTACAATATGGGAAAATTGTAATAGGCTTAATTTTTTTTGTTGTTGTGTGTGTTAGAGAGAAAGAGACAGTAACACTAACAGTCAGACATAGACACTTAAAGAGGGAGGAGATAACACTTTCTTAGAAAAATAACCATGACAAGTATATAAAACTATACAAAAATTTAGGAATCTCTTGTGATTTTATCATCTTGCTATTGCAAATTAGTACCAACTTAGTAGCTCAGTGTAATAACCATTTCTTCTCGTGTAGTTCTGAGAATCAGTCCTGGTGGAATAGGTGTTTCTCCTTGCTCATTCAGCAGCTAACAGAATTCCAGTCCGTGGAATTGTGGGACTGAGGTCTCCTATTCCTTGTTGGCTGTCACCAGGGGTAGCCTCAGCAATTACGGTTCCCTTTCTGGTCTTTCTTTCTGGTCATTGCCTCTGTTCCTTTTCATCACAGAACCAGCCACAGGCAGTAGATTATTCTCAGACTCCCTTCTCTGATTCACCTGTCTGCCTTGCTTTTCCAATTTAAAAAGCTCATGTGAAAACATAGGATCCAATTGAATAATAAAAAAGCACCATTATAAGGTTTATACCCATAATCACATCTGAAATCCGTTTTTGCAAATTTCTATTACATATTCACCAGTACTGGAATATGGGCATCTGGGGGTTATTATGCTGTTTATGCCACCTGTAATATAGAACGCAGAGAGAGACTTCCAATAATCCCAGGAATCTAGGATTAAAACCCTTCAACTGATAATTTTATCCCCTTCTCATGTTCAGGATGAACAAAGTACTTTTGTTTGTTTGTTTTTGGCCACATATCATGGTGCTTAGGACTTACTCCTGACTCTGGGTTCAGGGATCACTCCTGGTGGGACTTGGGGGATTATTTGGGTGCCATGGATCAAGCTTTGTTCCTTCACATTTGAGATAAGCTCCCTACTCACTCTATTATCTATCTAGCCTCTAAACCTTTCATTTTAAAGAATTCTTGAAAGGAAATTTCTGTTTATCTCATCAGTTATGTAGTTAATTCAATACATGACATTAAATCATACAAAATACTACTGCACAGAAATTTTAACCTATCTCACATGGTTTTGATACTGACATACTGGTGCTTGAGAAAACGGATCATAGTCAATGATTATATTTTAGCTTTTTTTTAAATACCATGGGCTGGAGAGCTATCACAAAGGTGAAAGCATTTACCTTGTATGCAATGGACACTGGTTCGATTCCAAGCACCACATACGAACCTCCAAGCACACCAGGAATTATTCTTTCATGCACAATCGGGAGTAAGCCTTGAACATCCCTGGTGTGGCTCCAATCCCTACTCCAAAGAATTGAAAATGTTCTTAATTTCTACACTAGATGCCTACAAGTGTTGGAGGACAGGTTTAGCTATTCTGAGAGTTTTGTTGTTTTGCCCACTCCCAGCTTAATCTACTTAAGTCAAGGCTCATTCTAATGAGACCTCTCTTCTATGTAAACACTGCTAGAGGGTGTGGCAGTTGCAGAAGTCACCTTGATTGAATAACTTCTGACTTATACATCTACTAAGACTTCTATGTTTTCTAGATTGGGCACAGCTCCTCTTTATACCCACTGCACCCAGCGTGGGACAGTTAGAATTTACCAGGAGTCTACCACCCTGGCTACGCTGAGACTATAGGAAGACTTTAGGAAGGATCATACTAGTTTGCTCTAAGCAGGCGAGTGTGACCCTTTCAGTACACGAGAACAAGACACTCAGAATCACCCTGGTGCAGATAATAATAAGAAGGACCTTGTGGGTACCATCTAGATTACATGAAGCTCATGAAGTTAAGATGTATTACTTTATATCAGCCCTCTTTCTCTCTCTCCAGTGTTTTACATAAGACATAATCTTGGTAGAAAGGATTAGACCATGGCATAACCTTTGTTTATACCTGCAATAGGGTGTGGCACTACACTCTGTTTAGAGTTCTTTGTTGACATGGCCCTCCCGATTGGATTGCTTTAGTGTATATAAGGGGCTGACTTGAGGCCCCTTCAACTTTTACCTTTTGGGCTTTTGCTTTTGGCTTTTTGCTCTTTGGCATTTTGCTCCTTCTGGTAGGACTCAGCTCGGGTGAGATCCTTTCTCTTTGTTGGGAGACTTAGGCTCTTTTGTATGGTCTAAGTTTGGACCAGAGCTAAAGTTTGTTCATTCTATTGGTGTGCTGTGGAAGAGCTTTTGTACTATTAAAAGTCTTTTTTGGAACTGCACCGGACTCATGAGTTTTCATCTGTTCTCCCGGCATCCTTGGAGGTAGAAGAGAACCTCTGTCCTGACACTGTCGGGGTCCCCGCGGAGTTCCCTGACATACAGGGGTCTGTATAATATCTCTATACTATCATAATCTGTGCCCTAACCCTATTTTTCTTTGTTTTAACCCCTAGAATATTTATTTACTGCTTCTTGTTGGGAATTGATTCAGGCAGGGAAAAACACTACTATTAACCCATGTGCTTTTTTTGTGTTTATTTATTTCTACAAAGCTGTTCATGATGATTTGTTTCAGACATTTAATATTCCAACACCAATCCCACCACCATTACACTTTCCTACAACCATTATTTACAATTTTCCAACCACTGCTTAGGCCTGCCCCTGCAGCAGACCCTTAATACTTTATTTTACATTGTTTGTTATAAATAATTTTCTAAAACTGATAAAATGTTTCCATAGAAGAAAGTTAGTGAAGATTGTTGTCTCTCACCTCAAGGCCTTGTATAACAGATGACTAACATTGTTACAGGATAAGCCTGTGTGTTTATATTTTGTTAATTGAGACTGGTTGCCTTCTACCGTGCATCCTTCCAGTCTGGCTTTCTACATGTTTATTAGTGTGTGGAGCTTGAGGAATTTCAAAATTTTTAATGGTATGTTAAATCTAGAATTAAATTTCTAACTGGATGGCAGCTTCGGGCATGAGCTTGACTGCCAGGCCTTCCAGAACAGGGAGATGGGGAGGAGGTAGCCCATCCCTTATTCCGTGAAAGCCCGGAGATGTCAATCACAAAACCCACACAACTGAGCTTTTCAGCAGAATAATTTCTTTTTTTTTAAATTTTTTTATTATATCACCGTGAGACATACAATTACAAAGGTGTTCACAATTAGTTCTTGGTAATACAGTATCCCAGCACCCATCCCTCCACCAGTGCCCCATTTCCACCACCAATGTACCCCATCCCTCCCACCCACCCCAGACTGCCTCAATAGCAGGTAGCCCTGTTTACTCTCTTTCTCTCTCTGTCTCTGTCTCTGCATCTCTCTCCCTCTTGTGTTACACATTGTGGCTAGCCCTCAGCAGAATAATTTCTGGATGTGGCTCATCCTGAGCAGTGGAGTCTGGCCTTAAGTATGGTTATGATTATGGAGTGCGGAGGTTTTTGGCTTCTGGGAGTCTTTGCTTTACTTCCCTTCGTAATAAATATACCCAAGATTTCACTATTTCCTCCTATTTCCTAGGCTCTATTTCCATTATTCCAGACCATCCCTAATCATTATAAAAGTGTCTTTGCTTTGAGAAGACATAAAAGCACTTAAAATACCAAGCAGCATTCACATTCTTTGTGTCTTTTCCAAACTTGTGGTAGGAAATTGTAAATAATTTGAATTTTCTTGAAGCATATATGTGGAGTGAAAGACATGCATTGATTCTAAACAAAAAACACTTTTTATTTAGATTCAGCTTATAAGAGGACAGTGACGGACTCAGTCTGAAAGAACTACTTAACTAAAGTAGCTCTTCATTACTTGTAGATGAAACCGGGAGCAAATTGTCTAAACAGTTATAAATCCGTGGTTGGTATTAGCTAGGTAAGGTCTAAGAGAGTTAAAAGTTTAAATGTACATAGAAGGAAAAGTGAAAACGTATATTAAATTACAGGATAACTAAGGTCAAATATTGATAGATACATAAAGTGAAATCATTCTTCGGCAACCAAGAACAGAATTGCAATCGTTTTTGAGGGATTAAATTTTTTAAAAAGCATATTTTACAATGTCACTAATTACTGTTTTCTACATAAAATCTTTTTATAAATGATAGGGTAGATTTGCAATCAGTTTATCGTTATTTGCTATGATTTGATTTATTATTGCAGACTTGATCTGCATAAGCAACTGCCTTAAATCTTTCCATTCCACACTGTCACAGAAAAGGCTAAGAGAGGAAGTGTGAATGTGTGAGAGGTCAATGGCACATAACGGAGGGAAGGAACACCTCCTGTGAATATCATCTGACACAGGGAAGTATTGACCATGACTCGTAGATTCTTTTGAAGTAGTTTATTGGGCAACAACTATATTAAAACAGTTGGTGATATCTAAACACATTTTAATTTTTTATTGCTTAAATTTGGATTTAGGCATTATGATTTGGTTCTAGCAGCAATGTTCTAGACATATAATATTCAACGGGATACCTACCACAAGCTCCTTCTACTTTATTTCAGATTATGCCCTTTTTTTCTATTTTTCAATGCTGAGGAAAACTCATGTAGAATAATACCAATATTTGAATACTTCTTTACAAGTCATAAAGACTTAATGTGTGGGAGTCAGAGGCTAGGTAAGACAGAAAATGGAACAGTGTGCTAACAATTGTCAAGGGTACTAATGCCATCCTAGAACTGAGCATTAAGTAGAGACAAAAAGATACACATGACAACCCTTTAATGTATGTTCTGTAATCCATAGTCTGGGGGGAAGGAAAAGAGAAAGAGAGAGAAATGGAAAGAAATAAAGAACCTGCCATGGAGGAGGGCTGGGGAGGGGGGAGGGAACCGGGGACGTTGGTGGTGGGAGATGGGCACTGGTGGCGGGATGGGTGCTGGAACACTATATGACCAAAACCCAAATATGAACTTTTTAATTGTATATCTTTGTAATTTTAAAAATAAAAAAAATTTAAAAAAAAAGACTTGTAAAGAATGTAGACTACATAGTCTATATTGATAAGTTTTGATGCTAACAGTACTGTATATTTTTTTGTCTTAAACGTCTGAGTTAGTGCTCTAAAAGTATGACCGGGCCAGGAGAACTAGTCCGTGGTAGGAAACTTGTCACAAGAGTGGGGGTGTGGGCAGAAAGAGTGCAGTTGGGCAGATAAAAGACTACTAGGACAATGATAGTTGAAAATGATCGCTCTGGACAATAACTGAATAACGAAAGAAAGTAAATGGATATTCATGATACGCTTTGGATGAAAGTATTGCAAACAGTGCCCAAAAAAGGAAAATGAGAGGGGAGAGGGTGAGAAAGGGGAAAAGAGGGATAGAGGGAGAGAGAGACAAAAAAGAGAGAGGAGGGAGGGAGAGGAAAAGTAAAGATGAATAATAAAGAGAAAAGAGAGAAAGAGGGGTAGAGAGGAGAGTGAGAAAGAGAAAAAAGGGAGAGAAAAGTTTCTGCCATAGAGGCAGGCTACGGGGGAGGAGCGCGGTGAGGAAGAGAAACATCAGTGGCAGGAAATGCATACTGGTGAAGGGATGGGTGTTGGAACATGACCGAAACTTAATTATAAACAGCTTTGGAACTGTATCTCAGAATGATTCAATTAAAATGTTTTAAAAATTAAAAAAACATAGCCTGGAGGCCAGAAAGAGAGCACAGGGTTTAAGACAGTCCCTGCATCCTGCTGGCCGAGGTTCAGTCCTTGGCTCCAAGCACGGTCATCCCTGGCACTGCCCCGGGTCAATTTGAGGACAGAGTCAGGACTAGCCCCTGAGCACACCAGCTGTGGCTCTAAAATCAAAAAGTAAGAATTGAAATAAAATAAATTATTAATTAAAATTAAAATTGCCTTTAGTGTTGGCAGTATAGGTTTCCTCTGATAGTGTTCACATGCTAAAATAAATAATATAGTTCATAAATGATATTGACTATACATATTCATATACACATATACTCTACATGCCATATGCCTGAAAATTAAATAACTATGTCATTGTGTCATTTTGTTAAAGTTTCAAAAATAACCTTAGGAATGATTTGAACCCAAATTATATCTTTGTCCTATTTCAGGGTTTTTTTTTTTTTGTGTGTGTGTGCATGTGTTCTGCAGATTCTAAAACCACGCATCATGCTTTTCAGAATTTTTATTGTTATCTGGGCTCTTCCTTTTTGTTTTTGCTTTGGGGTCACACTTGGTGGTACTCAGGGCTTACTCCTGACTTTGCTTTATGGGATCACTCTTGGCAGGCTCAGGGACCATTAGGATTGACCAGGGATCAAACCTAGTTTGCCTGCATGCAAGGCAAATGCTTACCTGTACAATCACTCTGCTCCCACTTTCTGGGCTCCTTTAATAAAGACAAATCATCACCTTGTTCTGCAATGAATAAATCATAATAACAAAACTATGTTCATGAAAAAATGAACTCGTTCCGGAGGCCCCATTCACTCTTAATGGAACAAACATCTCTGAATGCAGCAGTTATGTGTACCTAGGTCGAGAATCAACATGATAAGCGACCTAAAACCTGAGCTGCGCAGGAGGAAGAGAGCGCCATGGACAGCCTTCAAAATCTTCGAAGAAATAGCTAAAAGGACAAAGAACCTCCGGCTCTGGGCACATCTCTTTGACTCCACCATTCTCCCTACATTAACATACACCTCAGAGACCTGGGCCCTACGAAAGCAGGATGAGAATGCTATTCGGGACTCCCAGAGAGGCATCGAAAGAGCTATGCTTGGAATATCACGCCTCACCCAAGTGAGAGAAGGAATCTGGAGTTCCGACCTCCGTCGCTGTTCCAGAATCAGGGACACTGTTTCCTTTGCCAAGGCATCGAAAATCAGATGGGCTGGGGCGGGAGCGATAGCCCAGCCGGGTAGGGCGTTTGCCTTGCACGTGGCCGGCCCATGCCGGCTCGGGTTCGATCCCCAGCATCCCATATGGTCCCCGAGCACCGCCAGGAGTAATTCCTGAGTGAAGAGCCAGGAGAAACCCTGAGAATTGCAGGGTGTGACCCAAAAAAAAAAAAAAAAAAAAATCAGATGGGCTGGACATGCAATGTGATTTGGAGACTACCGCTGGACTAGAGCTGTTACCGACTGGATCCCACGGGATGTCAAAAGGTCATGTGGCCGCCCACCTACAAGATGGTCAGACTTCTTGGTCAAGACCCTGAACGAGCAGTTTGAGGCTCTTCTTACTCCTGAAGCAAGCAGATGCCATTGGGCTACACTGGCACGTGATAGGGTCCAATGGAAACATTACTGGCGCCGGCTGGAGCAAATCGATGAATAACGGGATTCAAGTGAAGTGATCAAGTGATCCAATACTGGGTACTTTTCCGTGTGTTTTAAAGTCTGTTCAGAGCACTTAGCTATTGATTCCTTGTGTGTGTCCCAGTTTTCCCTCTATTTTCTGGCTGTGGGTCCCATCTCTATGCCTGGCGTCCACCAATGCTGGAATAGATATTACTGTTTTGTCTTTGTTTGGGGGGGCACACTCGGCAGAGGCACTCTCACATAAGTGCTCAGAGGTCACTCCTGCATCCTCAGGTTACCGTGTGGTGTTGGGGTCAAATGCAGACCTCTTGCCAGCAAAGCATGTGCTCCAGCCAGTCGAGCTGTCTGTTACTAGGAAACTTTGTACCAGTGAGATGATATAGGATCAAGGTACTCTCAAGACCTCTCTCTCAAGACCCTGGTTTAATCCATGGTTCTGGTTACGGTCTCCTGAGTACCACTAGATGTCACTCCTGAGCACAGCACAGCAATAGCCCCTGAAGACGGTTGGGGTTAGCCCACACCAAACCCCAGGAAGCTTCAGTTCATGCCTTTATTGTATCTCAGCTTTGTCCTTATACTTAAACATACCTGTATCTTCACTTGAACGTCAGAATTCAGTGGCATTCTATTTTGTTTCCATTACTTATAATACTTGATTTTTTAAAGGAAAGAAAGAAGAGAAATGCTCTGTTTAAAGTTAATAGTTACTATTTTGGTTGTTTGGGCAATAAAATGGATGTCTACGATGCTAAAGGCAGTTAACACTGTTAAAACCTATTAGTGAAGTGTATATTTTCCCAATCCCTGCAGAGCCACAGTGCTGGTTTATTTAAATATCTGGAAATAATTTGATAAGTTTTGCTGTTTTAAAGTGACAGGCTTAGGTACCGGAACCCACTCTGTCTTGTATTGTTTCTTTTTGCTTCAATCTAAGAAATGAAAAAAAAATTAATGAGCACTGACTTATACATATAACTTGTAAAATAATGACACTTACTTGTCATACTTAAAGTAGGATTGCATGAATATGCAGTATACCTAAGTATAAGTCTCTATTTTCTTCATGATATTAAGAAAATGATTTGGACTTAATTTTCCAGGAGCCAAAGTCTAACTATAATGATTGAATTTCTTAAACAAAGAAATAATGTTTTATCCATTCAATGTGCACAAAATTTAGACTTAAAAAGTAACTATGATAATGTAAAACTATTTGAAATATTAGGCATAAGAGCTATAATAGTTAGACCATATTTTGGAGTCATACTCTAGTATTTTCTCTTTGGTCTTTCTTCAAAACTCATGAGTAATCAATGATGCATTTGTTAAAGTCCATAAATACAGCTCTAAGCAGATTTCATTTTCTATGCCTTTTTACTCACAGTTCCCATTGGTCTGCCTGCAACAGTGCCAGCTCATTTTGGCAAAATAGCATTTGAAAAAAAAACAAAAACAAAAGATGGTTCTAAAAATCCCATTAAAATGGCATTGGGAAGAATACATCAGGAGTTATGTGGGAATGACATATCTTGTTTAGATTCTGACAAAAACACTGTTAATGCTGGGCACCAGAGATTCTGTCATTTCTAGAAGCTCACTGGAAACATCCCAGAGCAGGCAGCCCTCTGGGGAATGTTAGACACACCTCTGCAAGACCAAGTCCCAAACATTTATACCACAGTGGCACTAAAACACTGATGACCCACACCTGCCGACTTGAGAAACAAGTTAAAGAAACAACAGCACCATTGCATGAGAGGGGAGATGATGAAATAGTCTTGATTGGCAGAGCTCTGCTCTTCGTAAATTTCAAGCTTATTTCCAAAATTAAAACTATGTGGGGAATTATTATTACTTTTTAAGCCATAAGTAAGATCCTTACTGCGAGTCGGTGGTCCCAAGTCTTCATTTTGTGTGGAAAAATACAAAGAATTCCTTCCCATACCACTGACGGAACGGTTGGGCAGGTTGCAAAGGGGTTTCAGCTCGTTTCATTTCACCGTTGGTGGGGAGGCGTCAAAGCCATGAAGTTGCAGCAAGAGCCTTGCCTTCTCTCCGCTGCTTGCAGGATGCTAACCAGGACTCAAAAGCCCCATTGTTCCGAGCCTTACAGTTCAGTGTGTGCAGACGTTGTCTTTGACCTTTAACTGCGAAGGAAGGAAGTCAGCAGTAAGGCAGTGAAGACAGGCGAGGCTGACTTCCTGCTCACAGTGGCAAACAAAGCCATCTGGGCAAAGGGGCCGGGGAGCCCACTTCTCCCAGCAAACAGGACAGAGAAGATGGAGAGCCTGGAGATTCGTAGACACTCTTTCCACTTCTGACTTTCTAGCATCATTTTAAACTCTTCATTGGGATTTTCATTTTGTGTATCATCACCTGCAATTACTTTTTAATTACTTGATTCTTACTTCATGTCACTGTCACTGACTTCCCGTTCATCATCGATTTGCTCGAACGGGCCCCAGTAACATCTCCATATGACCTGTCTCATGCTAGTAGAGCCCAAGGGCATCTGCTTGCTCCAGGAACATAAAGAGCCTCAAACCATTCCATCAGGTCATGGGAATGAGGACTATAATTGTTACTGGTATCTGGCATATCAAATACGACACGGGTAGCTTGCCAGGCTCTGCCGTGTGGGTAGCATACCCATGTAGTTATCTCAAAATCCTTACTTTATACGTCTGCTATAGTAGTCGAGTTTTGTTCTAGCAACCAATATTGAATAGTTATATTGCTATGCAATAGATCATTACAAAGCTGTTCATGAATGGATTTCAGTCATACAGTGTTCCAACACCCATCCGTCTACAGTGCACATTTCCCAACACCTATGTACCCCCGTTTCCCTTCCCTCCCACCCATTCCCAAACCTCTGTGGCAGACTCTCTCTCTCTCTCTCTCTCTCTCTCTCTCTCTGTCTCTCTCCCCTTCTGTCTCTCCTTCTCTCCTTTTGTGCACTGTGTTTTCTAGCAACCATCTTATTACTCTCTGGACATACGTGCATCAAGATATAAGTGGGTTCTGAGCAGTGACTGGTTCTGTATTTTCAAGACTCACTGTTGCTGCTCTTTCTCCACTGCTTCTGAGTCTTTGACTCTCAGCAGTTGTAAATAGGGTAGGGTATTAGCCACATATAAATAAATGTAGTGCAAACCTGGCAAGAATGTTTGAGTTACATTACTAAGGATAAGCATTGTTACATTTTTTCAAAGCCAGAGAGACAGAACAGTGGACAGGCGACTATCTTGCACCTGGAACATCCAGGGTTCATCCCAGGGACCCCAAATAATCCCTCAGCCCTGCTAGGGGTGATCCATGAGCGCAACATCAGGAATAAGCCCTAAGCATAGCTGTGTGTGCCACAAAAAAAATTTTTTTTTAGAAAAAAGTAGTTATGTTTTCCTATTCAAATTTTGATCCAGCAGATAATTTTATATGAACTCTTAGTATTAAATTTATTGAAATTTCAGTTTTTTCTTTTAGCTATAGTGTAATGGGATTAATTTTAACAAAATATGTTGAAAGTCAGATAAGTTCTTAAGCTACCACTGGGAGACAGTTAACACTGTGATAATGCATAAAATTAGGCTTTTTTTTCTTCTCTAGGAAATATTTACTTTTAAAATGCCATTGTTATAAAAACTATTTCTACAAATTTGTATTTCTAAACAGTACATTTGAGCAGATTAAAAGAATAAATTTGTAGAGTGTACAGAAGAAAATAAAAGACAAACTTTTATGAAGCAAGTCAGAAGAAAAAGACAAATATTGTATTACCTCTTTATATGTAGAATGTACTTAAAAAAGAAACTGATGAAAAAGATCAGAGTCACTGAGTATAGAGCCAGGATTGAGCCCTGAGAACAAAGCCAAGAGTATGTCCTGAGTATGAGAGCCAGAGGTAAGGCCTGAGCACAGCTGGGTATGGCCCAAAAAAGTAACATAAACTAAACAACTCCACCTCATTAAAAAACCAAATTACTAGTGGTGCGTTGGTCACAATAGTTGGAAGTAATCATGCAATGCAGGGGCTATAATGTGCTATAGGATGAAAAAATCAGATTTACAAAGAGAAGTAAAGATAGGATATTTAACTGATAGATTTTCTCAATGTATGCACCAATAGCCATTCAAAGCACACCCCTCAGGAAATATCGCAATCTTTTACTCTGAGATTATTGCACGCAAATACCCAATGCGCAAACGCTATTGAATTGCATACCCTTATCTGTTCACGCATTTTACTGTGTGTGTGTGTGTGTGTTTCAAGGGGGAAAATATTTTTATAAAATCATCCTATACGTGTGGGGAAAAGGGACTCTCGTCCACTGTTGGTGGGAGTGCCGACTGGTCCAGCCCTTTTGGAAAATAATATGGGCATTCCTCTGAAAACTAAACATTGACCTCCCATTTGATCCAGCAATAGCACTCCTGGGAATATACCCAAGAGACCGAAAGGCACATAGCAGAAACACTAACTGTACTTTACTCATCTCTGCGCTGTTCACTATAGCTAGAATGTGGAAACAACCTAAATGCCCTAGAACAGAGGACTGGCTAAAGAAATTGTGGTTCATCTACGCTATGGAATACTATGCGGCTGTCAGAAAAAATGAAATTATGAAGTTTACCTGCAAATGGATGGACATGAAGACTATCATGCTGAGTGAAATTAGTCAGAAGGAAAAGGACAGATATAGAATGACTGCATTCATTAATAGGATATAAATAGATACCAGTGTTTTACTAAATATGGGGAAATGGTAATGACAGATTAAAACTCACCATTGAATATACACAAAGAGACTTAAGTGATAAACTCTAAATATCTGCAGGGCTAGCCACAATGTGTAAAATAAGAGGGAGAGAGATGCAGAGACAGAGAGACAGAGAGAGAAAAGAGAGGAAACAGGGCTACCTGCTATTAAGGCAGCCTGGGGGTGGGCGGGGGGGGTGGGGTACATTGGTGGTGGAAATGGGGCACTGGTGGAGGGATGGGTGCTGGTATACTGTATTACCAAGAACCAATTATGAACACCTTTGTAATTGTATGTTTCATGGTGGTATAATAAAAATTTAAAAAATCATCCTATACAGCAGTAGTTAGCAACACATAGCAAGTAAGTCATGAAAACTGAGCAAATAATTTGTTTTAAAGATGGTTTTTATCAGTCACAAGTGTGCGGATATTGGAACTACCTCCAATATCCATTATGAACTTAAGTTCTTTTGAATTTATCTTCATAATGGAGTAGTATACATCTGTCAGATCCTGTTTAATTATTTTTATATTGCACTCACAAATTTAAAAAAATGCAAACAGTCTAGTCCAACTTTACTAGCAAATTTATAAGACCAGAAAGCATAGGCCACATTTCCTAGACAGTCTACACATGTCCAGTAATGTTTTTGTCACAACCAAAGGTGGGGGGCTTTCTTCTCTGGGCACTGGTGCTTTTTCCCTCTACATGAAAATAAATGGAAATTCCAATAAAAATGTTAAAATGGCTCTTTATTCTACCGCTCAGTTTTCACGAATATCATATTTGCCCATTCCTTTATCCATGAAGCATTGCATATGATTTTTTAAGGAGCTGGCAGTGGGTGACAGCTGGTGATCCCAGCACTGCTCTTTCAGGGGAGAAAGAAAATGGCCTATTTTGTGACTGTCCAGAGTCCATTAGCTTCTGCTGCACATGGACAGAGATCCCTTTAAATCCTCCTGAGGAATAAAGCTGTTCTTTTCTTTGCACTACCCACTGCAGTGGAGAAGGCCTGTTTCCTGAGACTTCTTCTGGGTGGTCAGCTCGGTGCCAGCCTCAGAGGGAGAGCTGTCAGCCCCCCATCTGGGCCAATATGAGCCACAGAGCACTTTCTCGTGAGATACAGGAACCTGGTTTCAAAGGAAATCTGCAAAAAATACAGAAGGACTTTCCTAGTGAATTATGTGCTTGACTTGTATTAGAAAAGTGCCGAATTCAAAATATCCGAAAAATCAAATTCCGGCACTGCTGTTCACTCCATGTACACTTGAAATATCTACATCTGAGAGAGAGTTTAGAAAGAGTTTAGTCATCCCTATGGATGACTAACAGTGAATATTGTTGAACGTAGTCAGAAAATGTGCTGTGAGTCCAAGGTAGGCGATAACTCAGTAGGGATGAGAGGAGGAAAGGTTAGGAAGAAGGGAAACGCTGAAGGTGAATAACACTGTCCCTCCCACACTTGTTGAAGCACACGCCCGTATCCTGAGAGAAAAATCACACAGGTAGAAGCTCTAGGCTTGAGAGGAACCAGGAAATCCCAAGGGAAAACTCATTAGCCTGAGATTGTCACTGTCCGTCTTCTCCTCCCTCACCCCATTAATCACAGAGCTAGTGGCTTTGTGTTTCGGAGGCACCGGGGGTGTTCTCCTTAAAAGAACATAACCTAAGCAAAGGGTTTATTTAGGGTTACTGGCTACAGTATCTGCTGCCTGGGCTCCCAAATCTGATGCCCCCCAGCCAACACATTTCCTGAGCTCATAAATAACGAAGGTCTGGAACCAGTGTCTGGCTTTTCTCTGCACACATGACGTGACAGGGCAACCAGTGGCCCTCCATGGGAAAGATGGGTCCATGGAAGAAGTCATAGCTTTGAGGAACAAAAGCTTTTAAAAATAAAAGCATGCATGATAGATTCTATCTGAAGCAGAAGGATCACAAATCTAAATATGGGTCCAAAAACACATAGGGAGAGAAATAGCAGGAATTTAAAATTATTAATCTAGATGAGAATATGGAAAATAAAGAGGAGCAAGATGACGTGAAAACAGGTTAAACGAACAGCACCAAATAAATAACTGATTTTGGAGAGCAGATGAACAGTAAGACATCACATACATCACATAACCATTTAAGAAAATTCTTTGGGAGAAAAATGGGAAACAGGAGAGTAAAGAAATAGAGCATTTAGTAGAGCAACTGCCAAGTGGGTTGGAAATATAATGTTTCACTTTTTAGTTATGAATCTCCAAAGAGATAAAAAATACAATTTGAGAAGGAATATATAAATATATGTGCACATATATAATAAAACTATTCTTTAATTGAAATAAAATAAAACAGTACAATGAAATGGCTGAGGAAAGAAATTTTCTTAAAAGGAACACAAAACTCCTTAAATTACCAAGAATCAGGTTATTTTTGAAACTGAAAATGGTTGTTGAAATAGACTCTGATGGCAGAATATGAATTCAGCATGGCAATGGATTAATATTGCCCAAGACATTAAAGGAATTTTTATTTCCTTAATTTTATTTCCATTAATTTTAATTTTAAAAATTTCCTTTGATTTTATTTCCATTTTGGTTTGTTAAATGAAATTTATAATTTCATTTTTATCCAGGCTACCCTTATCATTATTATTAAATGACTTGAGGAAATTTACTTCTAGGTCTTCATTGTCTCAGAAGTTTTGTTACATACTGAAACAGTTTTGAACCAAGTAACATGTATAAGAAAAAGTGTAGTTACTGATTTAAGATGGCAGACATTGTTCCAGTTCCATCCATACTCAGTAAAACTGTATAGACTAAACTCCCAAGGTAATGATGGGAAGGAAATTGACATCTGGGATTCTGAAAGTTCTAGCTGTAGATTATTATTCACAAGAAGAAAACAAATGCATGTTTGAGGGGCACTAAGGTTGCAGGTAAAGAATGCTTAAGCATCAAACCAAGTTTCACCCCAGCACCTTATAGTCCCTGAGCACCACCAAGAACAGTGCTCCCACGGCACCGAGTGACCTCTGCCGAGGTAGGTACAGACCAACACCCACCCATTCACCCCCCAGACAAAGAAAGTGAACATCAAAAAATCTATTCTGGCAGCCAGAGGGATAGTTTAGCAGGGAGAGCATTGGCCTTGCATGTGGCCAACTTGGCTTCAGTCCCGGCATCACATATGGTGTCCCAATCACTGCCAGGAGTAACCCCTGAGCATCACTGGGTATGATCCAAAAGATATATATATATATATATATATATATATATATGTATATATATATATATATTTGGTTTGTTAAAATCATATATATTTTGATTTTGGTTTGTTTTATATATATAAATATATATATTTTGGTTTGTTAAAATCAGATGCCGGTGCCATACCCAAACAACAAAACAAAGCACATTGAGCTGAAAGGCCCATTATTAATGCAATCTATTTACTGAGGTGGTCGTGAGGATTATGTATGTAAGGCAGTTTCAAAGTTGAGGGAAACTCAATAGAGCTATAGTAAGAAAGTCCCCAAAGGTCATAATGAAAACACTCACTCATCATTGATTGTTTAATAAAAGCAGATATGGTAAAAAAAAAAAGAATAAGATTGTTTCACTAGCTATACAGTTTGAATCCCATGATTTTTCTTTCTAATGTATGTTTTTAGGGACCCAAGTGATAGTATGGTGGGTAAGGTACTTGTCTCACATGTGGACAGCCCAGGTTCAATGCCTTGCACCCATATGGTCCCTAAGCCCACCAGGAGTGATAGCTGAGGCAAAAGTTTTGAGTAATCCCTGAGCATTGCTGGGTGTTCTAGTGCTTCCCTTCTCTTAGAATATTGACAGAATTGATCAATCCTAGACCACAAAATGTTTCCAATTTTAAAACATATAGTATGTGATTGTTTTAAGCCAAAGCTAACAGTGAACAGAGAAGCAGCAATGGAAAGTACAATATTTCCATCAACATTAGTGTCACCTGCCTTCTTTAATTGTCTTTGTTTTATTGTTTGAATTTTATATATGCAATTTAGTTTGTTCAATCTTGGATCTCTTGTCCATCGCTTGCTCTGCATACTGTCCATTAAGAGTCTCTATGGTGCAAATTGCTTTTCATCTTAAATGGCAGAACCAGTATGTTTTCACTATCAATGAAATGACCCCATCTAAGTTTTGCCTGACAGTCCTCTTAGTTTGACTTTCTTATGTTTTGACATGAAAAATCGAAGTGTCAAAAAGCATGAGTACTTTTGATATGAGTACTCACACACACAAATATCAAATTAAACAAATGAAAAACTTACTAAGTTAAAGCAATTATTAAAGATATCTAAGTAATAATATTCATAGAAAATCAGGTACTAGTTATACAAATATTTGAAGATTTACAGCAAATAGATTTAAAACTTCCGCATACAAAATTCTAGTCTTAGATTCTGCAGTGAGGCGACAAATTAAAAAGCAAAAATGAAACCAAAAATGTCCAAAAGGGTTAGGGTGCAGCCCAATGTTAAATATCCATTCCCAGCCTCACAAATAAACATGGACACAAAAGTTCTGTGAGTCTGTTGTGCTATGTAGTGATCTGAGATCAATGCTAACCTACAGTCCATAACTTAATCACCACGTTTTCTTTCTCATAAACAGATAGTTTTTAGGTAGAATTGAAAAGGAGTTATTAGCACGCTTGGCCTCCCTGGAATTCCTCAAAATTACTCTCGGCTTTATTCCTAACAGTTTTTACTAGTTCACTGCCAGCTGGAAAGTAATGGGTCTGCAGAAACTACTCTTCGGAGTAAATGAGAATTCATTGAGGGATACTGAGCTTTTGGGCTGGTGATTTGCTTGATTAGTTGCATTTAGCATATGTGTCCATGTTATTCTTACATTTCCCTGGTGAATACTTTCAGATCCTATGTCTCTTTTCCATATGTTTCTTATCCTTATTCTTTTTCTCCTTGGAAGCAAAAAGGTTGCTTTTGACAACTGATGTTATATTTTTAGTTCATTTATATTATTTGCTAAAGCATTCTTTTTTTCTTGCAGAATGAGGTGGAATTAGACCAAAGTATATTCCTGCATCAGCCAAATGTCATCCTCACTTCTCGCCATTAAAAGTTTGTGGTTCACATTTTGAGTTTGTGCCAGAGGCCACAGAAAATTTAAATGAGAGCCTCAGTAAGATAATCTTTTATTTTCCTCAATCTAAAATCTTTATCAAGGTTAGCTATTTTCTAGACTTAAAAAAATCACTTTCTTTCTCTCCCTCTCTCTCTCTCTCTCTCTCTCTCTCTCACACACACACACACACACACACACACACACACTCCCCATGCCCTAAACTGTGAACACATACTTGTCACTTCACTTGTATCACTTGTCTTCCCATTGATCGTTGATTTGCTCGAGCGGGTGCCAGTAATATTTCCATTTGACTCTATCACGTGCCAGTGTAGCCCAATGGCATCTGTTTGTTTCAGGAATATGAAGAGCCTCAAACCGTTCGTTCAGGGTCTTGACGAAGAAGTCTTACCATCTTGGAGGTGGGCGGCCACGAGATCTTTTGATGTTCCGTGGGATCCAGTTGGTAACGGCTCTAGTCCAGTGGTCATCTCCAAATTGCATTACATGTCCAGCTCATCTGATTTTCGATGCCTTGGCAAATGAGACAGTGTCCCTGACTCTCGAACGCTGATGGAGATCGGGACTCTGGATTGCTTCTCTCACTTGAGTGATTTGTGGTAATTCCTGCGTGTTTGTTTGTTTTTTATGGAAACAGCACTGTAATGTAACAAAATTCATTAACAGTACTGTAAACCACATCGCCTAGGATAAATAACATTTAAAACTTTCATAAACCCCAAAGTTCTAGAACGAAGAAATAAGGCAGAGGTTTAAAAACTAGTGCATGCTCTATGCTTGAATTTTCTAGAATTTGTATATAAAGTCCTAGAAAATCCAAGCCAATATACAGTGGCAGGAAGCAAATTGACGAATGGCTCAGAGTAGGATGTGAGAGGGGATATGGAAATTTTCCAGTTTAACTGAAACGTTCAATATCACCCTTAGTTCCCAAATTAGAGTAGAATACAATTTTCCCCCTTTCCCTTGGCAATATCTGGGAATGTTTTTGATATTCACAACTGGGAGGCTACTGATGAGTAAAATTGGAACAGAAAAAATACTACTAAGATGCATTGCAGAATTTCCCATGAGAAACTCTCTAGCTCAATTGTCAATAGTGTCAAGATCAAAAAGCCATAGCTAGCAGGTAGGCGTTGACTTGCATAAGGCCGACCAGGGTTAGATCCCGGTATTCCATATGGTCCTCTGATCACTGCCAAGTGTAATTCCTGAGGGAAGAGCCAGGAGCAACATGTGTGCATTGCCGGGTGTGACCCAAAGGGGGAAAAAACCAACAATGTGTGTAAATTACTTATTACAGTTGGCCCCAGTAATTTCTTTCATAATTTTACAATCCTGGAATTATGCGAAAACTTTATGCATTCATTTCTTTCAAAGCTTGAATTCTGATTCCCCTCCTAGGCTAGTTCAATGATGCTAGAACATTCTATGACCTTGCTGGGAATAGGCAGAGAGTCAGAACTCTAAGTCAGTCGCACAGTCAGTGGTGAGGTCAACTTCTTCAGCTCTCAGTGAGATTTATCAGAAACGAAGGAAATGGATAACTCTGGCCTTAACATCATTTCTTTCACTTTCACTTGTCTTCCCGTTGTTCATTGATTTGCTCAATCAGGGGCCTGTAACATTTCCATTAATTTTGTTGCTTGAAACTGTCTCATACCCCATTTGCTTTCACATATCTATGATAATTCTCAAAAAATTACACAAAGAATAAATACAAATGGCCTAAAGGCATGTGAAAATTGCTCTACATCACTAATCATTCACTTGTATCACTTGTCTTCCCATTGTTCATTGATTTGCTCTAGCAGGCGCCAGTAACGTCTCTATTCGTTGGGAATGAGGTCCATGATTGTTACTGTTTTTGGCATATCAAATACACCATGGGTAGCTTGCCAGGCTTAGCTGTGGCTCTGGGTTCATCTCAGGGGGCTGAGTCTCCAAACAACAATGTGATATCATCTCACACCACAGAGCTGGCACATACCAAAAAGAACAATGTTGGGCGGTGTTGGCATGAACGTGGGAAAGGGACCCTCACGGACCACTAGTGGGAATGTTAGTCAGTCCAGCCCTTCTGGAAAATAATATGTGCATTTCTCAGGAAAGTAGAAATTGAGTTTCATGTTTACAACCCATTCCTTGGGACATACCCCAAAACCCCCAAAATACTCAGAAAAGATATTTGCACTCCTATATTCATTGCAGCACAATCACAATTTTATTTTACAATAGGCTTTGTACTATATGTGTTGTCCATTTGTAGGATAACGCAGGTGTTCTGTTTCAGGTTGGCTAGACTCTTTCCTTATTTTCACGACTTAAGCCTACAAAGAATCAAGGAAGATTTTTGCTTCTTTTATGGTGACTGGTAAAGAAAAAAAAAAGAAATAAACTAATATAGAAAAAATCTATTTTATTGCAGTCCATGTATACGGTGTAATGAGGCATTTTGCCTGCTTTTTTAGAATAAAAGTCTCTGGAGATGGGGGTGTGGCTCAGAGGTAGAGAAATTGCCTTGTCAGTGTGAGGTCCTAGGTGTGATCCCTGGCACTGAAAATTAAAGCACTAAAATAAAACGCCTTTTCATTATAAATAACATGCTCATGGAGTAGCTTCCAAAGAGACTTAGAATAACTCCTATAAGAATGTTTTCTTTTTTTTTTTTTTTTTTTTTTTTTTTTTTTTTTTTTGTCACACCCGGCAATGCTCAGGGGTTACTCCTGGCTCTGCACTCAGGAATTACTCCTGGCGGAGCTCGGGGTACCATATGGGATGCCGGGATCGAACCCGGGCCGGCACAATTTCAATTATGGGGCTGGAGCGATAGCCCAGCGGGTAGGGCGTTTGTCTTACATGCGGCTGGCCTATGCTGGCCCGGGTTCGATCCCCGGCATCCCATATGGTTCCCCGAGCACCACCAGGAGTAATTCCTGAGTGCAGAGCCAGGAGAAACCCCTGAGCATTGCCGGGTGTGACCCCCCCAAAAAAAAAAAGAATGTTTTCAATTATGAGTTATATTTTTATGAAGAAATGTGACTTGATAACATTTAGTAGCAAATTAAATAGTGATCACTTATTAAAATATCTGAAATAATGGAATTCTTAATGTCAAATACTCTACACTCCCTTAAAATTTGTCTCAACATTTCACTGAAATCATAGTTTCTAACATCATTTCTCCACAAATATTTTTATTAAAATAACAGAAAACCTAAGGAAAATTATTTCATAATAAATAAATTATTACAAAATAAAAAATTATTTTTCTATTTTATAAAAATCATTATATTGTTAGTGTTTAAAAGCAGCTATTTCATAGACTAACTCTATATTAGTATTAAGATACTAAATTCAGTTAGTATCAGACATTTCTATGCTAAATTTTTAAAAACTGTTTTCTTAGACAATTTGAACACTAGCAATGTACTATATTTAGTTAGCAGCTTCAATGTATAAGACATTTTGCCTTTTCATTGCTTTGTTGTCAGTTTGGAATAGTCATTTAGGAGAATGTCACAGCTTTCGCTGTGTTGATGCATTCTAAGTCTACTCGAACCTTTAGACATAAACATAGTAGCACAGACAAGTTTAAGATTAGATATGGGATATCTTTCTACATACTGCTTTACTTAGCCCAGTGGGAAAAGAGAAACTCTACAACCTAATCCTGTTAATTAGCTTTTGGCAAACAGAGCAACACAGAATGTAAAAATCCTATCACACTCCAGTATATGGAAGTTTAATAAAATGTGCTGATGGCTACAGCTCTTCCTTATTCTTTTCATTTTAATCACCGCTCCAGTTCATTATTGTTGTAGCTTCATTCTGCAGAGTGCAGGAGAGAGGGGAGGTGAGCCTGGGGGGCTACATTTTTCAGTTTGATTTAAAATGTTTCTAGAAAGGGTTACCGATAACATATTAGTCTATCATACATTGCATCTAGTTAAGGTTTCAATATACTGAGAAATCTGAAGCAAACTTATGAAGATCATTTCCAACCCTAACTTTCAGGCACGTCATAATGAGTGGCTGACTAGTTCGCACAGTCAGGAAAGAAAATTAATTCACCAGACACTAGGCAAGCATTGCTTAAATTCTTATCATCAGCTATGAAGAGCATCAGAGCTCAGGATGTTAAACCCAAGGGAAAAGCTGACTCGAACACAATGACAGAAATGCAGAGACGAAGTAGGAGTATAATGTGGCTGCAAACACAACATCAGCGAATGCAATTCCCATGAGCTGTGTCTGTGTTTCATGATTATTTTAATGTAGCAAAGGAAAGAATTAATAATAAGGCCATCTTTTCATTGTTTTATCTTATCTGAATTGCACAACACCTCCCGTGAAGACAGTATGGCTGTGTGAACTGAGCTTTACAAACTCAAGGCATCTGGCCATTACTCAGCCTCCAAACAGCAGCTTTCAAGCCGAGACCTGCTTTAATCCAAAGCCCAACCTCTGCCTCTGGTTCAGCAGACCTTTCTTTTACCTGCAAGAAAACAGTGCTGCTGAATTCATAGGCCACATCAGAGAAGAAATTTTATATCAAAAGTAATTTGATAAAGAGGAAAACAAACTGATTTACATAATTTAATTATGTATATCTGGATCACAAAGGTTTTAAAATGCTACTTGTTTTTATTATTATTAAAATTTATGTGATCTAAATTACTTTCATGGGACATAAATCGCCTTCATTAGCTTTAAATGTAAACTGACAGCTTGTACACTGAGGAGATTATTCGAGATTAATTTAGAACTCTCATCTGATACCAGTAAGCCTAGCAAGAAGCCAGAGCAACCCACACATCAAGCAGTCAGTCATTCTCAACATCCAGCCTCCATAGTTCCTCAGAGCTCTGTCCAAGAGGAAACCTGATCTTTCCCCTTTAAGTTTCATCAGTAAATGCTCAAGATGAGACCCTTCTACTGAGACTATACCACCTACATGGCAGAGTCTGGCAAGCTACCCGTGTTTTATTTATTTGTTATGCCAAAATCTAGTAACAATTATGGACCTCAATTCCATGACCTGAAGAATGGTTTGAGGCTCTTCCTGTCCCTGGAGCAAGCAAATGCCCTTGGGTTACATTGCTTGTGACAGGACGTATGGAGATGTTACTGGTGCCCACTCGAGCAAATCAATAAACAATGGGAAGACAGTGATACAGTGATCTCTTTCACTGTGTTTTCCTCACCGAGAAATGAAAGTACTGAAATCAATGCTCACACAGGAGAAGGCCATACTTGTATGGGGACGTTTTGAGGCTATTGTTTTGGTTTGGGGGTCACACCTGGCTGTACTCATAGCTTACTTCTGGCTCTGCATTCAGGGATCTCTCCTGGTGGTGCTCAGGATACTGGCAATCAAACCAAGTCGGATGTGTGGCCAATCCCCACCTGCTATAATATCTCCCAAGGCTCAACAAAGTTCCGATTTTGACTTAACAACTGGATATTGTTAAGTTCAGAGAAATTTACTGGAGTTTGATATTATCATCATAATCTTCAATGGTCTATAGGACAAGAACTAAGAAAGCATAACATGTGTGTGTGTGCGTGCGTGCATCTGGGCATTCTTGCATGTGTGAACTCACATGTGTGTGTGGGGAGGGTTACCTTTGATCCAAAGCATTGTCAGAATCATCAATATCATGCTATTTTCTTTCTTGAGAATTTTATTATCTAACTGACTTATAGTGGCTGTGAATAATATTTATTCTTGTTTTGAGGTCACATCCAATATAATTAGGGCTTACTCCTGGCTCTGTGCTCAGGCATCACTCTTGATGGGTTTGTGGAAACATATCGGGTGCAGGGGATCCAAATTAGGTTGGCCCTTTGTAAGGCAAGCACCTTACCTACTGTGCTTACTCTCTCAGATATTCATCAATTTTACATTATGCTTACAGCATATATGATGCTATTTTGAAAGAATGTCATAAACTCACCTGTTAGTATCCATTTTCTTACCTTCATCTAATACATAGTTTCCTTGTAATAGCCACCCTAGCTCTATATTAAAATAGACTAAGCATCTTGTATAAAGGAATCTTAATAATGTGAGGGATTGACAATTTTGTTCCAGAGTTTTATCACTGAGCTTTATTAATGGCAAAAAATATCTTCAAACCTGTGATGTAACCATGCAGTGCTATCTAAGCACATGGTCTGCTCCTGTCTGATGTTAGCTTTGTATTTGAAAGAATACTATAATTGGCAAATCGAAGTGGAAAGATAAGTCTGTTATTCACTTCTTCACCTCAAATTATTTCAGTGCTGTGCAAAGTGGTTGCATGTAAGATTCACATGTAGCATTTAATAGTGTATGTTATATCCAAGTCACCTGAAATAATTTAGGTAGAAAGAAAGACTTATGTGGAGGCTTAGATTGCTGTAATAATTGAAGGTAGAATGTAGCTAACTATAGGAATGAAGAGCACATTTTCTTTTCATCATTTATATTGACTGTCTTATTTATTTCCACAGAGAACAGCTCCTCCTCCATGCCAGTTGCCCCGCCAAGAGAGAGACCCACTCATGCCAGATCCACAGGTCCCTTGGCGTGCAGCCACTGATCTTTTTAGAAGATGCTGATTTTAGCATAAGGTTCTTCCCAAGTTCTTTCACATTTATACATAGTAAACAGTTCTAGACAGGTTTTAACTGATACCAGTAAGCCTAGCAAGAAGCCAGAGCAAACCACACATCATGCAGTCAGTCATTCTCAACATCCAGACTCCATAGTTCCTCAGAGCTCCATCCAAGAGAAAACCTGAGATTCCCCCTTTGAGTTTCATCAGTAAATGCTAGAGTTGAGAGTCTTCTACTGAGACTATACCACCTCACGGTAAAGCCTGACAAGCTACCCATGTTTTAATTACCAGTTATGCCAAAAACTAGTAACAGTTATGGACCTCAGTTCCATGACCTGAAGAATGGTTTCGGGCTCCTCCTGTCCCTGGAGCAAGTAGATGCCCTTGGGTTACACTTGCTTGTGACAGGACTAATGGAGATGTTACTAGTGCCTACTCGAGCAAATCGATGAACAATGGGAAGATAGTGAATACAGTGATAGAGATCAGCACCCAACAAATGTAGGGAAACATCCTCATCCCACACCCAGTAACGACATATCCCTTTTCTCATCCCTGTAGAGCTAATCAAGGCTTTATCCTCACCAGTCTAGGTTACATGCTCATCCTCAGAAGAAAGAATATAGTCTTAAGTTTAAGTTTTCTTGACCAGTCTGGACCAGTGTTTCTCAATCTTTTTTTTCCTACCTTGTGCACTCTCTCCACTCTACTAGTTCTCTCCCCGTCTTGAGAAACGGCTACCTACTTACGTGTTGCAACCTGTGGTACTCTTAGACTATGCTGGCAGTGGAGAATATCCATATAATATTTGTTGAGAAACACTAGTCTGGAGCTTTGGGGATCAGAACTGCTAGCTCTCACTTAGGCACCATGTTTCAGACACAGTTTTAAGTAATATGCAATCATGTAATGGACAGTCTTCTACCCCTAAATAATCATTATGATGATTGCTATTATACTAATATTACAGACGAAAAAACTAATGCATAAAGTCATTTTCCTAGTCTGAATACTTTGAACAACTAATAAGTGCTAAAGCAGGATTTTGAACAGTCTTAGAATGTCAGTCCTATTTGAAAGCAGATAGAAGTGAGATGTGCTTTGAGCATACATTTTTCTTCATATAAATGCATTTATACATGTGTT
Source organism: Cryptotis parvus (assembly GCA_021461705.1). Taxonomy (NCBI): domain Eukaryota; kingdom Metazoa; phylum Chordata; class Mammalia; order Eulipotyphla; family Soricidae; genus Cryptotis; species Cryptotis parvus. The sequence goes on from JAJIBD010021564.1 coordinate 49,386, forward strand.
AACACATTGTGATGTCTCATTTACTGTGGCCTGTCATAGCTTTCTGTGGTTCTTGGTGGAACAGGTGTTTTTCCTAGATCATCACTTCACTGAATGCGGTTCTGTAGGGGGTCAGCTCTACTTGAACCAATCCTAGCCAGATGACCAAACTAGGGCTGGCCCTAGATTTTGTCTCTAGTTTTCTAGATTCCAATAAATTAAAAACTTCCTATCTTTAAGGGATTAGAAATCCTCAGGGAAACTACTGACTTGAGAGCAGGTTTGCAATTTTTTTTTTTTTTTTGCTTTTTGAGTCATACCTAGCGATGCTCAGGTGTTACTCCTGACTGTGTACTCAGGAATTACTCCTGGCAGAGCTCGGGGAACATATGGGATGCCGGGGATCGAACCCAGTTCGGCTGATTGCAAGGCTGCTGTGCTATTACTCCGGCCCACATGTTTGCATTTTTGTACTGCACTATTTCTGAAATTCACTCCTTTTTTTCTAGTATGGAAATGCCCTAAAGGAGACTTTTATGATATTCTATTCAATAAAAGTTGGTCGAAACAGCAAGAATTGCTAGAAAATGAAGTGTTAGTGTAATTAAATGGGTAAATAATAATGAAATTATTCATAGAATGAACATCATGAAAATTTATAAAACTGTGTTATGCAAAAATATGCACAAGAAACATCTAAGTCTTAGAAATTTAATTTGAGCAAAAATGCAAAATCTTTTAATTTAGTACTATCAATTTGTACATTGGCTAAACTATTTAGTGCTTATAAATGTCAGAGGTCAACTAGAACCTAAATATAGATATAGCATTTCTTTTTCAAGTTTCTTTTTACACAATGGTGAATATTTCACCTATATTTTATTTCATTTTTTTATTTTTAATTACATAATGATTAAATGTGGCATTAAATATTCTTTTTTCTTAATTTTTTATTTTTAAAATTACAAAGATATACAATTAAAAAGTTCATATTTGGGTTTTGGTCAAACAGTGTTGCAGCACCCATCCCGCCACCAGTGCCCATCTCCCACCACCAACGTCCCGGTTCCCTCCCCCTCCCCAGCCCTGCTCCATGGCAGGTTCTTTATTTCTTTCCATTTCTCTCTCTTTCTCTTTTCCTTCCCCTCCAGACTATGGATTACAGAACATACATAAAAGGGTTGTCATGTGTATCTTTTTGCCTCTATTTAATGCTCAGTTCTAGGTTGGCATTAGTACCCTCAACAATTGTTAGCACACTGTTCCGTTTCTGTCTTACCTAGCCTCTGAATCCCACACGTTTGTGATAATTTCCACCTTTGACAGGACCTCCTGATATGTTTCACTTGACCTTGGATATTGGTATCATAATATGTACCTATATATTTATGTTATGCAGATTTTTATACAGTTACAAAGATATGTTTGGGTTTCAGTCATACAGTGTTCCAGCACCCATCCCTCCACTAGTGCCCATTTCCCACCACTAATATCCCTGATTCTTTCCCTCCTTCGCCAGCCTGCCTCTATGTCAGGCACTTTGCCTCTTCTCTCTCTCAATTTCTCTCTCTGTTTCTCTCTATTTCTCTCTTTCTCTGTCTGTCTGTCTCCCTTCCTTCTCTTACACATTGTGGCTTGCAATACATTCATTTAGAGGTTATCATGTATATCCCTTTGTCTACATTCAATGCTCTATTTTAGGTGGTCTTATAATTTTCAACAATTATTAGTACACTGTTCCTTTCTCTGTCTTACCTAACCTCTGACTCCCATAAACTTGCAGTAGATTCCACACACTGACAAGACCTCCTGATCCATGTTTTGCCTGGCCTTGGATATGGGTATCATATCACACTATTATTTTTTATATCCCGCAAAAATGCAGTCATTCTATAGTTATCCTTTCCTCTGGCTAATTTCACTCAACATGATCCTCTCCATGTCCATCCATTTATAGGCAAATTTCATAACCATTTTTCCTAACAGCTATGTAGTATTCCATTGTGTAGATGTACCAGTTTCTTTATCCAGTCGTCTGTTCTTAGGCACTCTGGTTGTTTCCATATTCTGGTTATTATGAATAGTGATGCTATGTACATAAAAGTGCAGATGGTGTTTCTGCTGTGTGGTTTTGGCCTTCCAGGGTATATTCCCAGGAGAGGTACAGCTGAGTCAAACAGGAGCTCAATTTCTAGTGTTTGGAGGAGTGTCCATATTGTTTTCCAAAAAGGCTGGACCAGTTGATGCTCCCGCCAACAGCTCACCTATATTTTAAAAGTGCACAAAGCTACAGTTTTGAATTCGGTCAAAAATCTTATCTATTGAAGAGGGATGTTTTATCACTTGATCACTTGATCACATGACATCCCGTTATTTATCGATTTCCTGGAGCGGACATCAGTAACATTTTCATTTGACCCTATCACGTGCCAGTGTAGCCCAATGGCATCTGGTTGCTTCATGAATCACGAAGAGCCTCAAACCATTCGTTCAGGGACTTGACGAAGAAGTCTGACCATCTTGTAATAAAAATGTTTAGTTTCCCGACCTTGAAAGAGCCCTTAATACGGCAGCAGTAAGAAGGATGGTTTTATACTGGCTTTTATTGAAGCTGTGAAACTTGGGAATTTAAGATTAGGAATAAAAGACTGAAGTTTCTCTGGCCTCCTCCGAGGCTCCATCGGGATGGTGGACTCAGGTCCGAAGTTGCTCTCGTGGTCCATGGAGTGCAGGGGGTTCAACGGGAAAGCTGGTTTCTGCTCTGCCGGGTGTACCTGTGTCTGAGGCTCAAGCATTCCTGGGTTTGAAATACTCTCCTCTGAAGGGCGGGTCTCTGCAGGGGCGGGTCCTTGTAGGCTGGGTTTCTGACAAGCTGGGCTGGAGACTGGATTAATCTGTGGGCTGGAGAGTGGATTAATATGCTGGGGGAGATCTTACCAGCTGCAGAGTGTGGATTGTGACACAGATCGCTGCCAGCAAGGTGTGGGAGTTTCTCTGGCCTCCTCCGAGGCTCCATTGGGATGGTGGACTTCAGAGGAGAGTATTTCAACCCCAGGAATGCTTGAGCCTCAGACACAGGTACACCCGGCAGAGCAGAAACCAGCTTTCCCGTTGCGTGCGGCCGCTGTCGGTAGCGCGACTTTACCTCCAAACTACCACAAATATTCTACCCACCCCTCTGAGAGAGCCCCACAAAGCAATGAGAATATAGTGCCCGCATGGCAGAGCCTGGCAAGCTGTCCGATGCGTGTTCGATATGCCAAACCCAGTAACAAAAATGTTTATTTTCCTGACCCCGAAAGAGCCCTTAATACGGCAGCAGTAAGAAAGGCAAACAAGCAGTGCCTGATAAAATTTCACAGCTGTCCTAGGCTGCCAAAACGAAGAAGGACTAAAATGACTGTCTGTACTTTCAATGCACGTACACTGGCAACGGAAGCATATATTGAGGATCTGATGCTGCAAGCAAGAAAGATCAAGTACGACATCATTGGTCTGACTGAGACGAGGAGGCGTCAGTCGCGATCATGCTGTATTTGACACCGGAGAAGAATTGTTCCTTGGAACATGTGATGAAAGAGGCGTCGGTGGCATTGGTGTCCTTGTCAACACGAACATGGCTGTCAACATTGATTCATTTGAATGCCTAACAAACCGAATAGGACGATTACACTTGAGGAGATGTGGCCCACTGCCAGCAATTTCTATCTTCATTGTCTATGCACCAACATCCACATACAAAGAAGATGAAATTGAGAAATTCTACATGGAATTGGAGGAGTTCTATAAAAAAGATCACACCTTCTACAAGATCATAGTCGGTGATTTTAATGCCAAGATAGGACCGAGAATATCGGCTGAAGAGCTCCACATCGGGACCCATGGCCTAGAATGGAACGAACAGGGTGAGAGACTATCTGAGTTCATCATGTCCACCAAGACTATTCATGGGAACTCACAGTTTCAGAAGGCTGAAGCGAAACGTTGGACATGGGAATCTCCTGGTGGACAGTTCCACAATGAAATCGACCACATCATCTTCAATCGACGGTTTTGTCTGACCGATGTTGCTGTCGTCCCCAAATTCCAGACAGGATCGGACCACCGTCTCCTTCATGCAAAATTCTACTTCCTGCAACGGGGAGAAAAGGCTGCAAAGTTTAAGAAGAGAACTCCCAGAACGACCACCAACTGGGAACTCTTTTAGCACCATAGTGGCAACATGGAAAGATACCATCATTGATGACATTGATGAAGAATACAACCGACTGGTTCAGCACCTCCATGATTGTGCGAAGAATGCCGAGAGAGAGAAAAAACACAAAAGGACGCTTGTCTTCAGAAACTCTTGAGCTCATTCGCCAAGGTGGCAAGGCGCGAGCCTCAGGAGACCAAATGCTAAAGTCCAAGCTTGCTAAACAGTGCAGAGAAGCCGATAAAAGCAGACCTCAAAGACAGAAGAGCAGAAATACTGGAAGATGCAGCAGAAGCCGGGAAAAGTATTCGCACTGCCCGCCTGTCCTTCGCCAACTATAAGACCAAGATGACTGCCCTCCGACGCCCTGATGGATCTATCACATCTTCCAGAAAGGCAATGGAGAAGATTATCCAGGACTTCTACTCAAATCTTTTTGATAGCCACATCCACCTGCCCACATACCAAATTCCACAGGATGGATACGCCATTCCCAACGTTCTCCCTTCTGAAATAAGACATGCCATCTCATCGGTAAAGAAGGGAACAGCACCAGGCCCAGACAAAGTCAGACCCGAACGCCTGAAGAATCTGCCATCGGTGCTTATCAATACACTAGCTCGGCTCTTCACACGCTACCTGTCCGAATGCAAGGTGCCCTCCCAATGGAAAACCAGCAGGACAGTTCTACTGTTCAAGAAGGGAGACATTCATGACATCGGCAACTATCGCCCCATCTGCCTGTTGTCTGTCATCTACAAGCTGTTTACACGAGTCATCCTGAACAGGATTAGCAGAACACTAGATGAAGGTCAACCATGCGAGCAAGCAGGTTTCCGGAAAGGATTCAGCACAATCGACCATATCCACACAGTAACCAAGCTCATTGAGGTTTGTAGAGAGTACAAGATGCCGCTCTGTCTCACGTTCATTGATTTACAGAAAGCCTTTGATTCTGTGGAAACTGAAGCAGTCATCGAAGCCCTAGTCAAACAGGGTGTTCAAACCCAATACATCAAGATCCTTCGTGAGCTGTATTATGGATTCACCACCAGGATCTCACCATTCTACAAAGAAGTGATCATTGATGTCAAAAGAGGGGTTCGACAGGGTGATACCATCTCACCAAAACTCTTCAGTGCCACCCTCGAGAACATCATGAGACAATTAGAATGGGAAGGAATGGGAGTGAAGATAGATGGTCGGCAACTACACCACCTCCGCTTCGCTGATGACATCGTTCTGATAACACCAAACATTAGCCAAGCGGCACAAATGCTGGCTGACTTTGACCGAGAATGTGGAAAGGTAGGTCTACAGCTGAATCTGAAGAAAACTATGTTCATGAGAAATGAACTAGTTCCAGAGGCCCCATTCTCTCTCAATGGAACAAACATCTCTGAATGCAGCAGTTATGTGTACCTAGGTCGAGAAGTCAACATGATGAACAACCTAAAACCTGAGCTGCACAGGAGGAAGAGAGCGGCATGGAATGCCTTCAAAGGCATTGAAGAAATAGCTAAAAGTACAAAGAACCTCCGGCTCCGGGCACATCTCTTTGACTCCACCGTTCTCCCTGCATTAACATAAGCCTCAGAGACCTGGGCCCTACGAAAGCAGGATGAGAATGCTATTTGGGTCTCCCAGAGAGGCATCGAAAGAGCTATGCTTGGAATATCACGCCTCACTCAAGTGAGAGAAGGAATCCGGAGTTCTGACCTCCGTCGCTATTCCAGAATCAGGGACGCTGTCTCGTTTGCCAAGGCATCGAAAATCAGATGGGCTGGACATGTAATGCGATTTGGAGACAACCGCTGGACTAGAGCCATTACCGACTGGATCCCACGGGATGTCAAAAGATCACGTGGCCGCCCACCTACAAGATGGTCAGACTTCCTTGTTAAGACCCTGAAGGAACGGTTTGAGGCCTCTTCATATTCCTGAATCAACCAGATGCCATTGGGCTACATTGGCACGTGATAGGGTCCAATGGAAATGTTACTGGCGCCCGCTCGAGCAAATCGATGAGTAACGGGATTCAAGTGATCAAGTGATCAAGTGATCAAGTGAATAAAAGACTATTAAATGACTTAGCAATACATAAAACCACAAAATATCTTGAAAATTCTAAAAGTGATTTAATAAAAGGTTCATTATCAAATAAACATATATAGTAGCTATTATTGTCTTTGAGACAGATTGACTCACAATTCCTTTGCTATCATGCACTAATAGTAGGATATAAGGGAAGAAAGAATCCCTCTGATTTTAAAATACAGTGACATGTACTGGTAGATAATGTTCCCAGTGAAAGCAACTAAAATTGAAATAATAAATGTAAAATATATCTTTCTATACCTATAGTATATTTACCCAGGAATTAAGGGAATGTTACGCCAGTGGCTGAGTAAACATAGGAAAACTGAGCATACTGAAATAATTAAATCAATGGTTTCAACCATTTTATACCCACATAAATAAGAGAAATACTTGGTCTTCTTTCCCTCCTCCCACCCTCCCTCCTCTCTCTGTAACCGTCTCTCTCTTCCTCTCTCTTTCCCTTTTTCCTTCCTTCCTCCCTCCCTCTCTCCTTCCTTCCTTCCTTCCTCCCTCTCTCCTTCCTTCCTCCCTCTCTCCTTTCTTCCTCCCTCTCTCCTTCCTTCCTTCCTTCCTTCCTTCCTGCCTTCCTGCCTTCCTGCCTTCCTTCCTTCCCTTCCTTCCTTCCTTCCTTCCTTCCTTCCTTCCTGCCTTCCTGCCTTCCTGCCTTCCTGCCTTCCTGCCTTCCCTGCCTTCCTGCCTTCCTTCCTTCCTTCCTTCCTTCCTTCCTTCCTTCCTTCCTTCCTTCCTTCCTTCCTTCCTTCCTTCCTTCCTTCCTTCCTGCCTGCCTTCCTGCCTTCCTGCCTTCCTGCCTTCCTGCCTTCCTGCTTGCTTGCTTTTCTGTTATGAGAACTATATGGGAAGCAGGGGTTTGAACCCCTGGCTGGCTGCATGCAAGGCTATAACCCTACCTACCATGCTATATAACTCTGGTCAAGGATAAGAAACATTTTGTATGTCTATATAAAAATTTTTATAACTAAAGTAAGAAAAATACGTTTTTGTCTTTTGTACTGCCAGAAAATTCTTATGGACAGGCAGTTGAAACCCATTGATCCAAAAAGTATTCCTTGGATCTCAGAATTTGTAAGAGTAAATCTAACTATTAGAAGTTCACTACATTTTAATGAAAGTAGTGTTTTGTCCAATTATTATTGTCACATTTCATCAGTTTTTCCATTCAGTCATATGAGTAACATCTCAAGCTTAATTTTCCTTAAAATGAATTAATGTTTTCATTAGAAAACTAAAAATTAAATACATTTTCTTTTGCAGAAATTCCACTATTTTAGATTTATTTAGGCCTTGTAATAGAAATTTAAATAAAACTCAAAAGTGTTTAAGTTACTAAAATAACAACAAAAAAAGAAAACACACTTGTACTATAGCAAAGTTAAAAGAAATACAAAAAACAAACTATAAACTAGGTCAGGTCAAAATTCCATCCTTGATAAAGCAGCGATAAGTGGAATCTTTGCAGAACAATGAAAACTTATAGAGTGCAATAAAAACCTTTTAAGGTGCTAAACAGAGATAAATATCAATGTAGATTTCTGTAGCCAATAAAAATAGCCAAGAGTGAAAGAAAAATAGTAACAATATTAACCCAAACTTGGGCATCACCAATACACCCACACTAAAGAAATAAAAAATTTTAGATATAAAATATGTTTCCAGGTAGATGAGATGGTACATAGGCATTAGAAAACTATGGTTTAGAGGTATGTGGTGAAGCTGAGGACCCATTCATAGGCGGATGCCCTAGAGAATAATTATGAACTTTGACTCGAGTCAATGATCGGCAACAAAAACTTAGCTCTCATTTAATTGTTATGCATGGGAAAATTAATTAACCTCAGTCTGACCCTCTCTGCTCATTTGTAAAATTGTAATAATAGTAATGTTCCCTATGGGATTATTATAAGGATTATATGAAAGAGTAATAGTAAATTATTTGGGAAAGTATCTAAAACACGATGTGTCAATATTATTATAGCCACCGATCAAGCAATAGTGGTGATATTGTACAAAGTTAAAAAGATATTAAATTACATAAAACAATACTTTCAAAGTCTAGAACGGTGAATATAATTGTTTTGTGTAGAAATGTAAAGATATTAATTTTAAATTTTGATAAGTCGAGAATGCATGTGAAAATTTCTGGAGAAACTACCTAGTGAACAAGAACAGAGTGACTAACTTCCAAAAATGCTAAGGAATAAATCAGACATAAAAACACAAGCACCATATGATTTCACTCATGGTGGTACATTAAGAAACAACTCGATAGGCTAAACAAATCAAAGAGACTTTTTAGAATGTAGGATCAAATGAGTGGTAACCAGAAGAAAAAAGAATATGGGTTAATTGTATAAATGGAATGAATTGTATGGGAAAAGACAGTATTGCACTTTCAGGATGGGCTTATGTAGCATATTTAGATGCGAATTTATGCTACAATTTATATAATTTTATAATGGAATGCTATTTCAATAAGTTGTTTGTTTTTTAAGACAAAGTGACATGAACGTCAATTTCTAGGTAACTCTTGGTTGGGTTCAGCCAGTGAGAGCATTATCAGAAATTGGAGGTGAAAGAAAAAAGAGCTCAAAGTATTTTCTCTCCTTCCCTTTATGCCTGGGATTTGTTCTTGGTCATTGACTTCATCTATTGGGACTAGTCTTCCTACTCCTTAGACTCCTGTGATCCAGTTTGGACCAGTTGCCCAAATAGGCTCCAGGAATTTGCCTCTTTGTCTCTATTAAGCCTGTGGAAATTAGATTTCCTACTCATGGTTAAAATAATGTCTCCTGATCAGCCAGTGTTTAAACTACCTATGTCATAGGGAGGGATGGATGGGTTTGAGCCCTGGCCCACCACTCCAGCAGAGCCTCGCAACAAGCCAGACGACCCCCACTCCATGAAGGCCTCCATTTTCCACATCCGGACTTCTCTCTCATCAGAACTCCACCCAGCAGACCAGCCTATCACAGCCCGGCTCATTGAGTTCCACCCTGCAGCAGTCTTTTTAAATCCGGTTCAGGTATGCCGGTCCAGAGACTCACAGACATGGGGCAGAGCTGCTACTGGCTCTCCCTGTGACCAGCCGCCTCACGAGGCGCTCGGGAGGGATGGTGGGGTTCGAGCCCTGGCCCACCACCCCAGCAGAGCCTCGCAACAAGCCAGACGACCCCCCCACTCCATGAGGGCCTCCATTTTCCACATCCGGACTCTCTCTCGTCAAAACTCCACCCAGCAGACCAGCCTATCACAGCCGGGCTCACGCGGCCATAAGCGGCCACGTGGTTCATCAATAAATGCTGGACTTAGAGATGACTACAAGAGTATGCTACCTGCACGGCAGAGCCTGGCAAGCTACCCGTGTTGTAATTGATATGCCAAATACCAGTAACAATTATAGACCTCATTTCAGAATGGATTGAGGCTCTTTATGTTCCTGGAGCAAGCAGATGCCCTTGGGCTCTACTAGCATGAGACAGGACATATGAAGATGTTACTGGGGCCCGCTCGAGCAAATCGATGATGAACGGGAAGACAGTGATACAGACAGTGATGTCACAGTTTACAGAGTTTACCTAGACAGAGACTTAAATGATAGCATTTAAGCATTAAATCCATTAACAGTGACTGTGGTTTCTTTCCAGGTCTCTCTCTACTTCTACATTCTTCAAGACATGATAAAAGTTAATAAATACTTGATAGTTATTCAAATTCCCTTTGCTCTTATTCTCTGCTGAGTCACTTTCTAATCATCATGAGCTTCTCCAAAGTGTTCTCTTGAGAGAGAAAAGTCTACCAGGTAATCTTAAACAAGTTTTAACTCTAATGGGAAGGAGGAGTGGGGGTGAACTGGAGATTAATCAGATGCTTGAGTTGTTGTAAGCATTGAAAATAGACTTAGCTATAGAAAAACAAATCTACCTGGAGTGCTGATATTTAGATGTCTGATCTCCCTGTGTTAAAGACCAAATAAACCCAGGAAAAGAGAGAAGTCTATAAGCATTCTAACAGATAATCACTTAGTCTTTCCCAGGTAAACACAAATTCCTTTTCTTTATAATTTTTTAAGGGGACCCATGTTAAAAGTGAGGGTTCAAGGATGTCGCACTGCTTGGACACTGTGGTAACCGAGATTATCCTGGCCAGTATATGTGATGGTACTCAGAAATTGTCCAGCCTTGTACCAAATAATACTAGGGATGCTACAGCAAGGTCTGCAATCTTAACCCCTAGGCTATCTCTCTAGACCTCTGTAGCTCTCTTTATACAGAGCGCTTTATTTTAAACAGAATTTTCTTTGCAGTTCACTTTTCAGATCTACATAATCAAGCTGACTATGGCATTGTAGACTTACTACTGGGGTGTGGGAGTGGGGATGCAGTGGTGTTTGAGGGAAAACGCCTAGTATAGGGTGTGCTGTTAGAATGATGCAGGCATGGAAGTAACATTGGCAGTATCATAAATCACAGTGCATAACATTAAAGACTACGTCAAACATGAAGAGAACTACTTATCACAGATTTTGAGAAATAGGTCCATAAGCTTTCCCAGAAAATTCAAGGAAGACTTGTTTCTTCTAGCAATGCAATTATGATGTTTGGAGGTAAATTCCCTACCTAGCTCTAGAGAGCATTTTACGGAAAAAGAACAAAAAGAATTTTAGAAATTTTAAATGATAGGGCTTTAACATTCTAGGGAGACCAACTCCTTACAGAAGACCTTATCTTTTTATTAGGCAATCTAAAAGTTTCCAGCTCTAGCTATTTTATTTAGATAAACAGATTGAAAAGGCAATTTCACAATTGGAACTGGCCTTTATTAGGTCAATGTACAATTCTTAATGTGTGCAAAATTTAGGTGGAACTGCTATGCTTTCTCAGTGCACCCAAAGTATGTCATAATCCACAGACCTACTGGTGACAGTCAGGGGAAAATAGGTAACACCAAAGGAGAGGTCATTAATGGGACAATTTTCATGAATTTCTCAAATGACTCATTCCAGATTCTTGGCCAAAAAATCTCAACACAAGATTACATGGCAAAAACAGCTATTACCAGTGAAATAGTAAAGTGTTTGTTTTGGAGTTCAAAAATTACATGATTTTTAGGCACCTTGAAAAATGTCAGTTTTTCCTTATTAAAAAGGATTAAAAATGATAATTAAATGATTACTATGGAAAATTGAGTTAAGAAAATGAGAGTACAAAGCAGAAAACTCAAAGATTAATTTGTTAAAATAGCATGGTTTCTAGTATAAGAATGTTATGAACTCACTTAGTAATTGTTTAAACAAGAATTTGGGTGGGAAGATGAATCAATAATATAAATAGTGAGATGGTTCTTGCCTCACTTGCTTCTTTTCTTAAAGAATCCAAACAAGATTTGTTTAAATAAATTTTGACTGAAATATTAAGTGTTGGAAGATGAGAAAAAGTATGCAGCAGCATAAACTTATGGAGTGCCAACACTTAAGAACAGAGAGAGCATTAGATCATTGTTAATTTTATTTCCAAAGTCTTCTACCTATGATAGATGAAAGTCAGGGAGTTAAAAGATTTGATGGGCAGGATAGTAGTGGGTCTGGTGACAGTTTTGGAATCTGTCGTATAGGGAGAAATATAGGAACCCAGGAGCCACCTCAGATCCAATGTACCTGAATCTACATCAGACCAAGTTCCTAAGATCACTCTAAGATCGTTTAACTAAGGAATGCATTGCTTTAGTGTTTCTTGTTGCTCTTTAGTTGTTTTCCTCAGTTGTCTTACTGCCTAAGAATGTAATGTCCCCAAGGGCAGGAATTTGTTCTTTGCTTATTTGTGTGTCTGAGCTGGCAAGAAGTCAGTAAAAGTCCAAGACAACATCTTTGATGGTTTTTTTGGTCATTTTTCTTTAGGTGCCTAATAAAATACTTAGTAAGAAAATAAAATAAGTACTTCAACAAATATTATTTGATTTATAAGCAATATTATTTTCTTAACTTATTACCAAAATAAATGACAATTACTGAACTCCTGGAGAGGAGACCCTGTGCAAGAAATGGAGATGTTTGTTTATGTGGATTTTGTAAATTCATGAGGTTACAATGGGAAGAAAACTGGCATCTTGAGAAAGTCACATCAGATGTTTTTTTGGAACTTGGCAAGACATAAATTTACCTCCTGCTTGTTCCTGCCTTTGGCTGACATCAGTGGGATTAATCCAAAATGGGAGGCAGAGCCCTTACTTGTGACTAGCTCTCAACAGTCTCCATATCCACAGGCCCGTGCCATATAAACGGACCCACATCACAGCTACTGAAGTGCTTATGAAATATCTCCTTAACAGAACAGGCAAAGGAGAACAAAGCAACCTTAGCTTAATCCTTATCATCATGGCGGAAGGGGGGAGTGTAGCGAAAGTAGGGAGGAGGTTCTAACTGCAAAAACTCACAGCAGGAATACTAGAAAAGAAATGGGGAAAATAGAAGCCCAGAAAGTTCAATGAATGAAAAAAAATCACCAAAGGTTTTTTTTTAAACACTTTATTATGCCACCGTGAGATATACAATTACAACGTTGTTCACGCTTGGGGGTTTCAGTCACACAGTGTTCCAGCACCCCGCCCTCCACCAGTGCCCCTCAACCACCACCCATGTCCCCACTTCCTCCCCCCTCCCACGCCCTGCCTAAATGGCAGGGTCTTTATCTCCTCTCTCACCCTCTCTCTCTAATCCTTTTCCCACATATTGTGGGTTACACAACGCACACTTAGAAACCATCATTTGCATTTTTTTGCCTGTATTTAATGCTCAGTTCTATGTTGGTATCAGACCTTTTGACATTTATTCACACATGTTCCCTTCTCTTTCTTACCTAACCTCTGACTCCCACGCACTTGTGGTAATTTCCACTTTTGGTAAGATCACCTGGTATATTTATGTCATGCAAATAAATACAGTCATTCTATGTCTCTCTCTCTTCCTTCTGACTAATTTCACTCAACATGATTCTTTCCATGTCCATCCATTTATAGACAAATTTCATAACTTCATTTTTCCTAACAGCTGCATAGTATTCCATTGTGTAGATGTACCACAGTTTCTTTATCCAGTCATCAGTTCTCGGGCATACTGGTTGTTTCCAGGTTCTGGCTATTGTGAATAGTGCTGCTATGAAAATAAAAGTGCGGATTGTGTTTCTGCTGTGTGTTTTTGGTTTCCCAGGGTATATTCCCAGGAGTGGTATGGCTGGGTCAAAGGGGAGCTCAATTTCTAGTCTTTGGAGGAATGTCCATATTGTTTTCCAGAAAGGTTGTACAAGTCGACATTCCCACCAACAGTGTATGAGAGTCCCCTTTCCCTGCGTCCACGCCAGCACTTGTTGCTTTTACCCTTTTGAATATGGGCCATTCTCTGTGGTTTGAGGTGATATCTCATTGTTGTTTTGATTTGCATCTCTGTGATGATTAGTGATGATGAGCATTTTTTCATATGCCTTTTGGCTATTCGAGTTTCTTCCTTGTCAAAGTTTCTGTTCATCTCTTGTCCCCATTTTTTTTGGGGGTTGGCTGTGTTTTTCTTATATAGCTGTACGAGTGCCTGATATATCCTGGATATTAACCCCTTATCAGATTGGTATTGGGTGAATATTCTTTCCCATTCTGTGGACTGTCTTTCTATCTTGGTCACTGTTTCTTTCGAGGGGCAGAAGCTCTTCAGTTTCATGTAGTCTCATATGTTTATGTTTTCTTCTAGTTGCTTTGTTAATGGTGTTTCACCTTTGAAGATGTCTTTAGCTTCAATGTCGTGGAGGGTTTTTCCTATATTTTCTTCAACGTACTTTATGGAATCAGGTCTGATATTGAGATCTTTAATCCATTTTGATCTGATTTTTGTGCAAGGTGTTAGACACAGGTCCAAATTCATTTTTTACATGTAGCTGTCCAGTTTTCCCAGCACCACTTGTTAAAGAGGCTTTCCTTACTCCAGTTCGGACTCTTTGCACCACTTGTTAAAGAGGCTTTCCTTACTCCAGTTCGGACTCTTTGCACCTTTATCAAAGATTAACTGATCATGTCTTTGAGGGTGAGTGTCAGGATACTCAGCCTCTATTCCATAGGTCCACAGGTCTATTTTTATTCCAGTACCACACAGTTTTAATTACTGCTGCTTTGTAGTACAGTTTGAGGTTGGGAAAGGTGATGCCTCCCATCTTCTTCTTCCCAAGGATTGCTTTAGCTATCCGTGGGGTTTATTATTCCATACAAAGTTCAGGAGTGTTTGGTCAATTTTTTTTAAAGAATGTCATGGGAATCCTTATAGGAACTGAATTGAATCTGTACAAAGCTCTAGGGAGTATTACCATCTTGGCAATGTTAATTCTCCCCATCCATGAGCAGGGAATGTGTTTCCATTTCCTCATTTCCTCTTTTATTTCTTGAAGCAGTGTCTTGTAGTTCTCTTTGTATAGGTCCTTTACACACTTGGTTAAGCTGATTCCTAGGTATTTGATTTTCTGTGGCACAATTGTGAATGGAATCGATTTCTTAATATCCCTTTCTTCTCTTTCGTTATTTGTGTATAGGAAAGCCACCAACTTTTGGGTATTGATTTTGTACCCTGCCACTCTGCTTTACATATCTATTGTTTCTAAGAGTTTTTGGGTAGAGAGTTTAGGGTTCTTTAGGTATAATATCATGTCATCTGCAAATAATGATAGCTTGATTTCTTCCTTGCCTATCTGGGTGCCCTTAATGTCCTTTTCTTCTCTGATTGCTATGGCGAGTACTTCCAGTACTATATTGAATAAAAGAGGTGAGAGAGGGCAACCTTGTCGTGTCCCTGATCTTAAGGGGAAGGCTTTCAATTTTTCCCCCATTGAGAATGATACTCGCCGTGGGCTTTTGGTAGATGGCTTTGACTATCTTGAGGAAGCTTCCTTCAATTCCCTTTTTCTGGAGGGTTTTAATCATGAATGGGTGCTGGATCTTGTCAAATGCTTTTTCTGCATCTATTGATAGAATCATATAGTTTTTATTTTTTCTCTTATTGATATGATGTATTATGTTGATTGATTTGCAAATGTTGAACATCCTTGCATTCCCGGGTTGAATCCTACTTGGTCATGATGTCTGATCTTTTTATGAGTCTTTTGGATTCTGTTTGCTAGGATTTTGTTGAAAATCTTAGCATCTGTGTCCATCAAGGAGATTGGTCTGTAATTTTCCTTCTTTGTGTTGTCTCTCCCTGCTTTGGGTATCAAGGTGATGTGTGCCTAGTATAAGCTGTTTGGGAGTGTTTCTGTTTCTTCTATTTCCTGGAAGAGCTTGAACGGGACAGGCAGTAGGTCCTCCTTAAAGGTTTGGTAGAATTCGCTAGTGAACCCATCTGGACCTGGACTTTTGTGTTTGGGCAGACTTTTAATAACTGTTTCAATTTCCTCAATGGTGATAGGTTTATTCAGGTATTGGAGGTCTTCTTCTTTCAATCGTGGGAGGTTATAGGACTTCAGGAATTTATCCCTTTCTTCTAGGTTCTCATGTTTCATGGCATACAGGTTCTCAAAGTAATCTTTGATGATCTTTTGGATTTCTGTCTTTTCTGTTGTGATGTCACCATTTTCATTTCTGATTCTGTGTATTTGGGTTCTCTCTCCCTGTCCTTACAAGTCTTGCCAGTGGCTTGTCGATCTTGTTTAATTTTTCAAAGAACCAGCTCTTGGTTTCATTAATCTTTCAGATTGTTTTTTTGGTTTCCAGCTCGTTAATTTCCTCCCTAAGTTTTATTATTTCCTTCCTTCTGCCTGGGTTGGGCTTCTTTTGTTGGTCTCTATCTAATATTTTTAGCTGTGAGGTCAGGTTATTTATGTGGGCCCTTTCTTCTTTTCTTATGAATGCTTGCAGAGTTATCAACTTTCCTCTTAACATAGCTTTTGTTGTGCCCCACAAGTTTTGATAGTTGGTATCTTCATTGTCATTTGTTTCTAGGAATCTTTGGATTTCCTGTTTGATTTCTTCTATTACCCATTTGTTGTTCAGCAGTGAGCTGTTCAGTTTCCAGATGTGTGATTTGACTCCCTTCTTCTGTGTATGGTTAACTACTATTTTCAGTGCATCATGATTTGAAAAGATAGTTGACACAATTTCTATCTTTTTATTTTGTTGAGGTATGCTTTGTGGCTCAGTATATGGTCGATCTTGGAGGATTTTCCATGTGCACTGGAAAAAAATGTATATTCAGCTTTTTGGGGGATGAAAAGCCCAGTATATATCAACCAGCTCTCTTTTTTCCATTTCTTCCTTCAGGCCCAGTATTTCCCTGGTGAGTTTCAGTCTTGTCGATCTATCCATAGTCGATATGGCAGTGTTGAAGTCTCCGACAATTATTGTGCTACTGTTAATGTCTTCTTTGAGATCTATTAATAGTATTTTTAAGTATTTGCTGGCCCCTCGTTTGGTGCATATATGTTTAGTAGTGTGATGTCTTCCTGGTATACATACCCTTAATTATTAAGAAATGGCCTTCATTGTCCCTTTTAAACTTTTTTCAGCCTGAAGTCTGTATTGTTAGATACGAGTATGGCCACACCCGCCTTTTGGAGGAGTTGAATGCGTGGAGAATGGAGAATAAAAGGACATTAAGGGCATCCAGATAGGCAAGGAAGAAATCAAGCTATCATTATTTACAGATGACATGATATTATACTTAGAGAACCCTAAACACTCGACCCAAAAATCTTAGAAACAATAGATATGTATAGTAGAGTGGCAGGGTACAAAATCAATATCCAAAAGTTGGTGGCTTTCCTATACACAAATAACGAAAGAGAAGAAAGGGATATTAAGAAACCGATTCCATTCACAATTGTACCACAGAAAATCAAATACCTAGGAATCAGCTTAACCAAGTGTGTAAAGGACCTATACAAAGAGAACTACAAGACACTGCTTCAAGAAATAAAAGAGGAAATGAGGAAATGGAAACACATTCCCTGCTCATGGATGGGGAGAATTAACATTGCCAAGATGGTAATACTCCCTAGAGCTTTGTACAGACTCAATGCGGTTCCTATAAGGGTACTCATGACATTCTTTAAAGAAATTGACCAAACACTCCTGATATTCCGTATGGAATAATAAGCCCCTACGGATAGCTAAAGCAATCCTTGGGAAGAAGAAGATGGGAGGCATCACCTTTCTGAACCTCAAACTGTACTACAAAGCAGCAGTAATTAAAACAGTGTGGTACTGGAATAAAAACAGACCTGTGGATTTATGGAATAGAGTTGAATATCCTGACACCCACCCTCAAAGACATGATCAGTTAATCTTTGATAAAGGTGCAAAAAGTCCAAACTGGAGTAAGGAAAGCCTCTTTAACAAGTGTTCCTGGGAAAACTAGACAGCTACATGTAAAAAATGAATTTGGACCTGTGTCTAACACCTTGCACAAAAATCAGGTCAAAATGGATTAAAAATCTCAACATCAGACCTGAATCCATAAAGCACATTGAAGAAAATATAGGAAAAACCATCCATGACATTGAAACTAAAGTCATCTTCAAAGGTGAAACACCATTAACAAAGCAACTAGAAGAAAAGATAAACATATAGGACTACATGAAACTAAAGAGCTTCTGCACCTTGATAGAAACAGTGACCAAGATAGAAAGACAATCCACAGAATGGGAAAGAATATTCACCCAATACCCATCTGATAAGTGGTTAATATACAGAATATATGGCACTGGTACAGC
Organism: Cryptotis parvus; assembly: GCA_021461705.1. Taxonomy (NCBI): domain Eukaryota; kingdom Metazoa; phylum Chordata; class Mammalia; order Eulipotyphla; family Soricidae; genus Cryptotis; species Cryptotis parvus. Next base: position 67,410 of record JAJIBD010021564.1, read on the forward strand.
TGTATAAAAAGAAAACAGCCAACCCCATAAAAAATGGGGAGAAGAGATGAACAGAAACTTTGACAAGGAAGAAACTTGAATGGCCAAAAGGCATAGGAAAAAATGATCAGCATCACTAATCATCACAGAGATGCAAATCAAAACAACAATGAGATATCACCTCACACCACAGAGAATGGCCCATATTCAAAAGTGTAAAAGCAACAAGTACTGGCATGGATGTGGGAAAATGGGGACTCTCATACTTTGTTGGTAGGAATGTCGACTTGTACAACCTTTCTGGAAAACAATATGGACATTCATCCAAAGACTAGAAATTGAGCTCCCCTTTGGCCCAGCCATACCACACCTGGGAATATACCCTGGAAAGCCAAAAACACACAGCGGAAACACGATCCACACTTTTATTTTCATAGCAGCACTATTAACAATAGCCAGAACCTGGAAACAACCAGTATGCCCGAGAACTGATGACTGGATAAAGAAACTGTGGTACATCTACACAATGGAATACTATGCAGCTATTAGGAAAAATGAAGTTATGAAATTTGCCTATAAATGGATGGACATGGAAAGGATCATGTTGAGTGAAATTAGTCAGAAGGAAAGAGAGAGACATAGAATGACTGCATTTATTTGCTTGACATAAATATAACAGGTGGTCTTACCAAAAGTGGAAATTACCGCGAACATGAGGGAGTCAAAGGTTAAGTAAAACAGAGAATGGGACATGTGTGAATAAATGTTGAAAGGGCTGATACCAACATATAACTGAGCATTAAATACAGGCAAAAAATGCACATGATGGCTTTCAAGTGTATACTGTGCAATCCACAATGAGTAGGAGAAGGAAGGGAGAGAGAGAGAGAGAATGAAAAGAGATAAAGAATCTGCCATTTAGGCAGGCTATGGGAGGGGGAGGGAATTGGGGACATTGGTGGTGGTAAATGGGCACTGGTGGAGGGAGGGTGCTGGAACATTATGTGACCGAAACCTCCAAACGTGAACAACATTGTAATTCTATATCTCATGTTGGTATACTAAAATGTTTAATTAAAAAAAAATAGCCTGAACTAACGGTTTGAGGCTCTTTGTGGTCCTGAAGTTAGCAGATGCCATTGGCTACACTTGGGACAAATAGGGACGTTACTGGTGCCCGCTCAAACAAGTCAATGAACAACAGGAAGATAAGGGATAAGTGATGTGACTTCATAATGAAGTAGTTAATGAGACTGAAAAAGCAAAAATTGAGATCTGCCTTGGATTAGAATAGATAAAATTATATGATATGAAGAGTTTAATCACTGTATCACTGTCTTCCTGTTCATCATCGATTTGCTCGAGTGGGAACCAGTAACATCTCCATATGTCCTGTCTCATGCAAGTAAAGCCCAAGGGCACCTGCTTGCTCCAAGAACATAAAGAGCCTCAAACCATTCCATCAGGTCATGGCAATGAGGTCTATAATTGTTACTGGTATCTGGCATATCAAATACAACACGGGTAGCTTGCCAGGCTCTGCCCTGAGGGTAGCATACTCTTGTAGTCATCTCAAAATCCAGCATTTATTGATGAACAGCCGCGGCTGCTTGCGGCTGGGAGAGCTGGGCTGTGATAGGCTGGTCTGCTGGGTGGTATTCTGACGAGGAGGAGTTCGGGTGTGGAAAATGGAGGTCCTCAGGGAGTGGAGGGTCATCTGGCTTGTTGTGAGGCTCTGCTGGGGTCGCAGGCCAGGGCTAGAACCTGACACCCCTCCCGGGCACCTAATGAGAGGCTGTGCACAGTGAGAGCCAGTAGCAGCTCTGCCCCATGTCTGTCTCATTTAATAACATGAAAAAATAAGAGATAAATTATCATAACTGTTAGTTGAAGAATTTATACTTATACGTCCATAATGACCTAGTTTCAATACAAAGCACAAATATAATTTTATTCAAATATATATAACATACATACTTGTTGATAATTTTAATATGTAAAGTTGCCTTCTTTAATTTCATTTACTGCTTATAAAGCAGTATATGACATCAAACTAAAAATTACAAAAAAATTATGCCAACCAGGACCAGGGCAACATTACAGTTGGTGGGGATTTGCCATGCACATGACGAGCCTGGGTACAATCCCCAGCACCCATTTGGTTCCCAACTATGCCAGAAATTATATCTATGGCATAGCCAGGAGCACGTCCTGAGCAGTGCCACGTGTGACCCCCAAACAAATAAAAAACACAATTTAAAATACTCAGTAATTTATACCAACGATAAATTTTTCATGAGGTGGTAAGTATGAATATTTACTGCTTTACTATTTCCTATGTGCCTCTGTTGAGAACAGTTTCACAATCTCTCATGCTAAAATAAAATTTAGCAAGGCTCTCAATTGTAAATACTGACTCAAAAACTTCAATCACAAGTATATATCTATGCAGTTATTTTAATCTCAAAGTAACACTAGATGAAGGAGATAATAAAGATATGAATAAAATTATTTCAATGTGAAGATTTTCTACAGCCTATCACTATTATGAAAATAGTATCTGTATTCCAGGTATATAACATTTACCATTGAAGATTAGATATTTTATCTAATGATATATAGAAAAGTGCCTTGACTGAACCTAAATAAGCAATCCATTTCAAAGTATAATTATAAAATGTTCATTATAAATATGAGAAAAACACTAATATTGAAGAATTTAAAAAAGTAATCTTTTCTTAAATACTCTGCCCATTACCTACTATATGAGAATCTGTTTTAGATAAAATATTTAATATTTGATGACAAGAGGAAATAAATTCCAACAATCACCAGTTTTGTGTTGTTACTAATAACAAAAATGAAAAGTATATGAAGGCAAGTCTCTCAAATGAAGAGATTTTTTTCGTTTATTTTACAAAGTAAGATTAGCATAAGATTACAAAGTTGCATTCACTTTTACATTCATACTGCAATGATACAGATATTCTAAAAAAAGCCTCAGAACCTCTTTAAAGCAACGGACTCTACAGGGAATGGTGCAGAACAAATGAGTTTTTAAAGATGTGTCTCAAAAGTGTGCCTGTGAATAATCATTTTTTAAAGACTTTCCAAATTTTTAAATGGAAGGAAATTTTTACTATTGGAAAGTTATGTTTCTTAGGGATTGTTCTACTAAAAACAGTTATAAGTATTATTCAATCCCATTTTCTTAGGAATTTTGGCAAAATTCTACAGATACATTCATGTGATTTAATGATAGCTCTCAGCTGAAATGTTTTTTCTTTTACATCAATGTTTATTCTTATTAAAATAAATTATAAATCGTATGCAATTTATTTTTATGTCCAAATTGCTTATTCATACATTATGGATACTCAAGGTGAATTTATTAAATTACAGTAATTAATAAGGTAGGAGATTTACTAAACAGTTTTAGTGTTTATCTTCACTACCAGACCACATCAGTTTTGAAAACAATTATTTAGCTTTTCTTTCTGTTTAAAAACTATTATTAAAGCTAATTGTATAGAGGCCTTCAGCAACGAAGCTCCAACAATATATGGGGAGCTTATTTTTTTAACCAGTTGGGTAGTTCTGGACAGAGAGACTACTTTCTGATGTATCTTTGTGTGCTGAGCATGAGCAGGTTGAGACACAGGAAAATAACAAAGTACTAGTAAATGAGTCGCTAGAGCTGAAGTGTCATCAGATCAGCTATTCCATCTGGCCCAACAAGGCAACCATGTGAATGTCTCTGGTTTGCAAAAATATGACTAAAAATTAAACACGAAAATTTCTGGATCTAAATCTTGGGCAATCAGAGTCATTTTAGAAGTGGGAGGATATGGTATATTTCTAATGGATATTAATATAAACTACTGGTTAACATTTTGTTTCCAGTGTAGTCTAAAACTCTATTGACTTAATAAGGCTGCTTGCTAAGAAATTTTAAAATTCAACAATTTTTAATTATATGCAAATATGATAAAATAATGACAGACAACTTCTATCCCCCTTAGGGTTATTCTGTGAGGCATTATTATTGAGGATATTACTATATCAAACAGAGTAGTTAGTGACCATTATTTTTAGTGACCACTTTTAAAAAAGCATGTGAACCAAAAAACCATACTTGTAAATCCGCAACTGAAAGAAAAAGTTTTAGTTCTGTTACTTCAAAATAATATACTGCAATTGATTGGCTTTTGATTTCTATCACCATATAATATTCTTCTTATTGACATATTCAGACTTAATAACATAAAAAGAGATTATAGGGGAGGCAGAAATCACCTTGAGTATTACAACCATACATTTGGCATAGGTATATAATAAAATTTAGAATTTTAATATCTATCAAAGTTGAAACTTCACTTATATTTCCAAGTAGTGGTCACACAGATTATAGTCAAATAGTATCTAGTGATGTAAATACTAACAGAAATTTTCTTCCATTCTTAAATATCCTTTTATTGATGCAAACTTCCTTTTGTCAGTTAACTGAAGCCAACAAACCAAACAAGCATCGCTCCTAGACAACTGCTATGCCTTTAAATGAGAGAAAAAGAAATCCGTAAAACTTTCTGTACCATTTTCTATTCCTCATCATAAGGAAAAAGATTTCTGAAGTATCTTTCCTTGCTTCCTTTCCTCCCCTAAAAGAGAAAGGAAGGTTTATCTTATTCTTCTGAATTTGATTGTGAAGGTACAGTTTATTAATATTCTTAATAATTTTACACTTTCAGTCATGACTCTGTATATTTATCAGATATTTTCTCAGCAGAGATTTTGCAAAGCAGAAGCTGTTGAATAATATTACAAATGCTGAAAGAAAAATAAAAATGCCAACCACAAAAACTACCCTATCAAAGTAAAGAAAAATTTAAGATTTTAATGGCAAATAGAAATAAGAAGTCCATAACCAGCAAATCTTCCTGACAAGAAATGCTGAAGTAAGTCATCAAATTAAAACAAAGGGTACTACAAGAAAAATGATGTTATACAAAAATATAAGCTACCCCTGCAAATGCACGGGAAATTATAGTAACCTATATTTTTCCAACTTTGGAGAATGAAATTTAACTTGAAAAATCTGAGAAAAATACATGCTAATGATGCAATATATAAAATAGATTTCCAAGAACAAACATACCCATTTTGAAATGCTGGAAGTGTAAGGGAACAGTTTGTAATGGCAATTAAATTTTAAGTTCTTGTCAATGTAGAACAGATTGTCGTAACTTTAGAGATATTTCATGTAATCACAATGATTGCCACAAAAAATAAGATAAAATATATGCAAGAGGAAATGACTAGAAAATCAAAGTGTGCTACTAGCAAAAACAAAGAAAAAATATAATTACAAAGGGAGACAGAGCAAAGTGAAGGATGAAAGAAACTATAAGAAATAAAGAAAACAATGACCGTGCCCTTAATAACTGTGCCCTCCTTGCCTATCAACCAAGAATTTAAATGAAAAAAGATGAACTCTCCAAACAAAAGTCATACACTGGCAAAATGGATTTTTTTTAACAAATCATATTTGAACCATATCTAGTCCATGAGAGAATTGTTTTGAACCTAAAGACAAACAGAAATCTACACGCAATCTAGAAGGAGGAAAAAAGAAGAAATTCCATGCTAACGGTAACAAAAGAGAGCAGGCATGAGCTATGATAATATATGACAAATTAGACTTTAAGTCAGAAGCGTTTCTTAAGAAATAAAGAAGGGATTAGATTATATCTAATGAAACAATCAATTCTCCAAGAAATAAAACAATGACTAGGACAGTCCCCTAAGACTAATAAGAGGAGACATTCTGGTGCAAGTGTTAAGAAAGGGTTATCAGAACCTGGACAGAGATCTGCTAGAGCTATAATGCACGGCTGTTGATCTCCAATAGAAGAATCCTGCGGGATAGAGCAGAGAATAGTCGGGAGAATAAGGGTTTTGATCTTTAACATCCCTCTCTCATTTCCTGCCCATGATTCCCATTGGCAGGTAAAGCAAGAAGTTACAAGAGAGACTGCTGGGTATTTCTAAATAGATCCTGGGACCCAGGCAAGAGTGAGGAAAGGCAAGCAGATTTAGGATAGAACAGAGCATAAAATAGAATTTATGCTCCAAAACATTCCGATTTCTAACTTGGTAGGTCATAACCAGAGATGCTCAGGGGTTACTCCTGGCTCTGCACTCAGGAATTACTCCTGGTGGTGCTTGGGGGACCATATGAGATGCCAGGGATCAAACCCAGGTCAGCTGCTTGCAAGGCAAACGTCCTACCCTCTGTGCTATCACTCTGGCCCCTTCATTTAACTTTTTACTCAATTTCTTCTAGTGCATTTGTTCATTACTTCATTTGCATGCTCTTTTTTCATGTCATTCTATCTACTTGATAAACTTGTAAATCATAGTTATCTTGACCAGTATTATTCCATTATGGTTATAAGTATCGCCTGCAATATAGTTGTACAATTTGACAAGGTTTCTGGCAGAAAATATTGTATAATTTGTTGCAAAAATAATGGCTCCTATGGAAAACAAATTTGCAAGCTTTAGCAGCACCCCAAAATTGATTGATCTAGGTTCAGTTTGAAATTTCTGCAAAAGAAATATTCCGGCCATTTATCTACAAAATTTCCTCCTTTTCCTTGCAATAGGAGTGAAAAGATGGATAGAATAATGCACATGTTGAAGGCCGAGACTCCTCAGAGCTGTACAGAGATAAGTCTTGTGTGCTGAGAGCGCCTTTAACTCATCACCTCAACTTTTAAAAAAAGACAGAAAAGGATTTGAAGCCTTTATAACTGGCACAAACCTTTTCCTCCTTTAAACTATCTGACCCAAAGACAGCAATTTCCTTGTAGATTTATGACTTCTAATATTCATCTTCTTAAGGCTGAAAAGAATGTGTAATTCATGAGATTCTAGAGAATTTAAAACGAATTTGGGGTTGCATTCAGTATTTGAATAGTTCTTCACCACTCACGGTCCTCTAGGGATTATCAAAACTGTACGAAAAGAGCACAATTGAATGACAAGCTTCCAAAGGGATTAACCACCTATTCTACTGTCTGACAAACGGGATGCCAAAGGTACAAGTAAGATATATATCTGTAATGGCGAGGTCACAGATCCTCATATTTCAAGGGGGCAATCAATCTTCTCCAGCAAGAAAGCACCTGTTACAATGCCTCAGTGTCTCAGAGAGGAAGATCCTCTTGCCCTGGTTGCAGATGATAACGATTTCCAGAAAATCTCTCCTCTTTCTCTCTCTCTCTCTCTCTCTCTCTCTCTCTCTCTCTCTCTCTCATGCACACACAAACACCTCTTAGTATCTGATTTGTTTTTGCTTTTCTTTCAGAATAGTTATCTTCTCAAAATAAAACTAACACTAAACCTGTGTGACTTTACAGGCTATAGAAAATATCTTGAACCTATATGAGATTTTAGGCTGTTTTACAACTTGGTTTAAAAAAAGTTGAACAGGTTTTATGTCTTCTTGTCCTCAAAGACTTCTACAATCTGCTCTTTGTTAGATATGCCATAGGACTCAGTAATGAACCATTTGAAAAGCAAAACAAAACTTATCAAATCAGAAGTACCCAGTGAGTTATCTGATACCCAGTACATCCCACAAAATAGGCAGGTAAAGCACTTCCCCAGCTTTTGAACAATTAATTGGTTCCAGACAGTCTGCTGTACACAGGACCAGTTTTCCTGACTCAGTTCAGCGGGGAGTTCCAAAGAGCTTACAGAAGCATCAATTTTTCCATGATCTTTTTCTGATCATGGATTTATATATAAAATAAGGATACCTGTACTTACAAAGATAGCTCTTGACAAAGTGATTTCCCAAGCCTTTGACAATTATAAGTGCTTATGTTCAGGGGACAGAGCTGCTACTGGCTCTCTCTGTGCCCAGCTATCATGAAGTGCCAGGAGGGAAGGCGGGGTTCTATCCCTGGCCTGCCATTCCATCAGAGCCTCGCAAGAAGCCAGAGGAACATCACACCATGAGGGCCACCATTTTCAACATCTGGACTCTACAGCTCATCAGAGCTCCACCCAGCAGAAGAGCTGATCATAAGTCCTGCTCGTCAGAGTCCCACCCTACAGCAGTCTATTTCAAGCCCAGGTATGTCTGATTCAGTGACTCAGATACACGGGGCAGAGCTGCTACCTGCTCTCCCTGTGCCCAGCTGATCATGAGGCACCCAGGAGGGAAGGCAAGTTCTAACCCTGGCCCGCCATCCCAGCAGAGCCTTGCAAGAATCCAGAGGAACCCCCACAATATGAGGGCTGCCATTTTCAACATCTGGACTCATAGCTTGTCAGAGCTCCATCCAGCAGAAAAGCTGATCTTTCCCAGGTTCATCAATACATGCACAAGATGAGAGGCTACTACAAGAGTATTCCATTCTCACAAGCTACATGTGTCATTTTGAAATGCCGAAAACAAGTAACAATTATAGACCTCATTCCCATGACCTGAAAGAATGGTTTGAGGCTCTTCATATTCCTGGAGTGAGCAGATGCCCTCTTGGGCTACACTAGCAAGCAACAGGATGTATGGAGATGTTACTGGTGCCTGATCGAGCAAACTGATGAACAATGGGAAGACAAGTGACAAGTGACAAATGACATTCAGGGGGCCATAAAATGAATACAGTGGGTAGGGCATTTAATTGCACATGGCCAACAAAGTTTGATCCCTGGTACCTCATATGGTCCCCGGAGTCTGTCAGGAGGGACTCTGTGCACAAAGCCAGGAATAGATCCTAAGCACTTCTAAGCACCCACAAAAAGCAAAAAAGCAACCAAGGTGCTTATGTTCAGTTTGTATTATACTTGTTCTTACTTTCATTAATGCCCCAAAATAACTTTCCTACAGTAAATTCTAAGGAAAATTGATGGTGTTCTTGCAAGGAAGTTGATAACCTTAGAGAGGAGAATTAATGAGACATTGTTCTATAATTAGCCCAAAAGGTAACTCTGAAAGGGTACTTCTTTTTCCATCTCCAAACTTTGGCATCTATAAATAAATAAGCAAAGAACATTCCTTCATTAGTATTCATTTTGTTGATAAAGATGAGATGAATTTGAAGTCAAATTCCCCAAGTGACCTAAAAAGATAATATTTTGTTAAGGTGATTAAACTGTCTGATTAAATATTTAAAATCAATTATATATCCAGCAATTGATGTAGAAAATAAATCTCATTCCATATTTTAGAAAAAAAATGAGGTAAAAATGCACATTATTTAATCAAATTTTTTCTTATAAAATTAAAATACCAAGAGTGTGCCAGTCAGTTCTATTTATAAGTCAGCCAGTTATCAAGAATTTCAAACAGAGATACTACAGTGTGTCAGTCACATGTCTCATCTGCAGGTTCAATCTTGGGACCATATATGGTCTCCCGAACCAAGTTAGGTGTGACCCCTGAGTGCAGAACCAGGAGGAAGACCCCATCACAGCTGGGTACAGCTAAAGTAATAATAATAATAATTTAAGAAAAATAATAAAAATACAAATTTATTTTGCCCCAACTTTGTTGGTGCTAGTACAGATAGAGTGCCATAGGGTCGGAGACAAATTATAATCCATGTCAAAGCATTTAGAACATAGCATAGACTGTGAGTTCTCAAAATTCCCCAGATCACAAGGGGTGAAATAGACAGTTGTGCTTGCTGCACATGATTTATATCCTAGTTGAGAATGGGCTCACAGAACATGGATTTGTTTTAAAGATAGGGAAAGGAAACCTGTGATTTGCTCTGAAGACACCATCCTTCCTCTTCCTCTGCATGCTTCATTCCAAGCACCTCATATGGTCCCCCAGCACTGCTAGGAGTAACCTCTGAGCACATTGCTAGTAAAAACCTCTGGAAATAAGGAAGTGGCCCCCAAATACAAGTGTTCAACACCCCCAAAGAAAGAAAATCTGTCCTTGCTCCCAAAGAAACACTATTTTTCCAGACTGTTCACCATACACATGCCCTTAGAAAAGAATGAACAAAAGTGCAGAGACACAAGGAATAATGGAAAATTTCCTCAGGACCAGGTTCCTCCTTGAAACAATTTAAGTGACTCAGTTATAGTAAATAAACATTCTTAGATTTCACTGAAACATTTTACTAAAAAACCTATTCTGTGTGGATTAGCAGTCACCTGATTCTATAACTGTGAGTGAAATAAAGCAGAATTGCATATTTATTATACATTGTGTTTTATGTTTGATTTTTATTTGGTTCTAGAGCGTGAAATAAATTTTACTGGGCTGGCGAATTTATATATTTGCTAGGATTGGTTTGCATTTTTATATTGGGCATTTTAAAGAGTCTCGATAGTCCTTTTCTTAGATCTTTGATTCTACATTGTAAGTTAAAGATAGCTAATATATGGCCTCTAGTATATTGTTTATGGAGTCAGAGAGTGAGCTGAACAGGCTGAAGCACATGTTTGCATGAAATGAGCTGGGTTCAGACCCCAATACCACATGGTCCCCCAAAGACTGAGCTAATAGCAGCCACCATGCAATATTAAGTGTGATCCCCAATAAAACTAAAGAAAAAGCAGTCATTTGGACAATAATTATAGCACTGTAATCCACATCCCTTCAAGGCAATCCTTAGATTCCTGTGAGAATACATGGTAGAGGGTTTACTTAGAAGAGACTTGTGATTTAGAACTCAGTCCTGCAACGTCCTACTTTGTTTACTGAGTGTCTACCTTCCTGGACCATTTCCTGTTTACATATTCACTCTGACACATTGACTTTCTTGCTGATTTATTTTGTTATATTTCTTTTTTTGAATATGAGTCATAATACACTGATAACTGTCAGATCCATTAGAGGATAGATTGTAAAGGCAAATACTGGATGATCTCGGTCAAACATGGATCCTAAAGAAACAGAGACGGGGATTAGAGAGTCCCCAATGCAAGGAAACCCCCAAGGCATGAGCAATGGAACCAGGAACTGAAGAGTGAAAAGGGGTGAGAGAGGGGAAGGGACTTTAGGACAGTGGTGAAGGACCTTGAAACTATGGTGGGTGGATCCATGTAGTCAGGGGACTATAACATGACGTCAGCATACTGTGGGCCATGATATCTCAATAACAAGATCAATAAAAACATGCTTCTTCCTAATATCATCTAGTCATGTGGTGCTTTCCACAGAGGAAACCAGTCTGTTTTTTAGACTGAATCACTCTGATATGCACAGTTACTAAGCTGTTCATGATAGAGTTGCAATCATACAGTTACAACACCCATCCTTTCAAAGGTGTAGATTTCTCACCATCAATAATAAATATCCCCACTTTCCCTCCCATCACACCCCCTCCAGGTCTGCCTCTATTGTAGGCACCTGTCTCTCTCTGTTTCTCTCTCTCGGTCTCCCTATCTGTCTCTCTGTTTCTGTATCTCTCTCTGTCTCTGTCTGTCTCTCTTTCTCCCTCTCTCCTTTAGGACTTTATGGTTTGCAATACAGTTACTGAAAGGTTACCCTATTTGGCCCCTTACCTACTTAAGGCAACCAGTCTTACTAGATGTTTTGTTTCTCTTTTTTAGTTTTTTTATTCAAATAACTTTGTACTTTAACATGATAAGGTTTCAGGAATGCATTATTACAAACCAACATCCGGGTGACCATGGAGATAGCTCATGGGAAACTGTGCATATGTTTTGCATATTTAGAGGCTAAGGTTTGATCCCTGGAAAGACATGGTCCCTGAGCAATAGGAACAATCCAGAGCACTGAGCCAGTGGTCCCCCTGAGAATGCATAGTGCTCTTTAGCCATTCTTCCATTCCCCATTTCTATCAGTCATAGACCAATGTTTCCACAGACCTAGTAGTCTTCATCTGTGCATAAAATCAGTTTATCTTCTCTCCAACTATTTCCAAGGTTTTCATCTTTCTAATGCTTCTTTATATTTCCAGGCAGCAGAAGAGTAGTGGCTTCTAAGTAGCTATTCATTTACTAAGGCAGAAATTCCAGGAAAAGACACTCTTTGCTTACTTTGCTTGTAAATCAACTTCATAATTACTTTTTCATCTCAATTTACATATCAACTTTTTGTAATATATATTTTTTTCCAATTTGCCACGCACCATTCGGTGCCCTGTGCAACTGCTGTACCTTATGAATATTCTGAATATTCTTTTGTTTGGAAGTTAAATTCCTTTACTTGTATGAGCACATCTATTGTCCCAGTAAATAACTTTCACCACTTTTTCTGTTCATAATCTCTAGTTCAATGTGTAGCACAACTTAACCTTATAAATATTCCTTTAAAGAATATTCACTTGATTAATGGAAGTGGCACAATGCTAGTTAGAATGAGGATATAAAAAAAGTATTTCCTTTTAATGAAACACACATACATTCTCCTAAAGTTGGCCATAAGAAAGGAGACCATAAAACAACATTTCTGTTAGAATTTTTTCTTCTTCTTGCAAAATAGTTGGTAGAATGAATAGAAGAATGAGTTAGATATTGAAGAAAGTTTTAGAGATGCAGTGTAGATTTAGCATAAGGTACAAGATACAGCCAACCTAGTTAAATTTTCAGCACAGTTCATGGTTGCCCAAGCACTGTCAAGAGTCATTCCTGAGCACACAATCGATAGTAGATCACGAACACTTCCAGGTGGGACTCAATTCCCCCATAAAATAAAACTATGGTACATTAAAGAATGACAGAAACAGGATAATTTCTCAGTGACAACAGAGTCTTATGGAAATGTATAACAATAATTTTTAAATGATAATTTTATAAAATTAAAAATTTTTAATTATAACCAAATAATAATAATAAAAAATAATACCCTACTCCATAAAATGAGCAATATCCCATGCAGTTAAGTCACAAACTACATATGTACAAATATGTTACAGGACTCCTCTAAGAGCCTCTGTATCTGCCCTGGATTGCCTCCCTGCAGGTCACTTCATAGATAGGGGGTAGTCTAAATGTGAGGGTTTATCTGACCATGTATTCTGTACTGACTGGTATAAATATTCTCTCATGCTACCACAATCATCTTGGGACTAGCTAGATCTTACCAGCATATTTGCCTGGCCACGTTGTATCTCTAAGTAATTAGCCCAGAGAGAAATGCTGTTTGCCTCCAAGCAACCAAGCATGGCTCCTGATAACTCAAAGACAACTAAAATACAAAATTAATGTGAAGTAGATGAGACTCTTGTGAAGGCTTGGAGAAATATTTAACTGGCATTAGTATAGTCTTTGGTACAGAGACATGCCATCTCAGAAACCCCCTTCTCTACTCTATAAAGGCATTTCCAGGCAGATCTTGGCTCAAAACATTAGCATATAATAGGGCCTAGGTGAGGTTCTGGGAGAAATTACCTAAGGGCATTTAACCATTCCTGCTTCCCATAATAGTGGGAGGTCTGAGTTGCAGGGATATAAAACCAGCCTGCTTCCTCTCGCTCTCTCTCCTTTTGGGCTCTCTTTTGGGGCTTGCACTCTTCTTGGGAGTCTTGTCTTTGTCTCCCTCTTTACAGGGCCTTACCACGTGGTGGCTGCCATCTTGGTCTACACGTGGCTGGGGTTCTAGAAGGGAATCCTAAGCACAGGGTTTTTCCTATTGCTGATTTGTATGCCTGAACCTGTGATAAGTAAAGCCTTTTAAAACTGCATCAGATTCCTGAGTTTTCATCCATTACGCCGGCTTCGGAGGTAGAAGGGAACTCACTTCCCGGCATTGTTGGGGACCCTGGCGGTGTCTGCGACACAAATATACTCACCAAGAAATAATTTTCAACATAATCTATTTATAGTTCAAGGGGACTTTATAAGAAGAAAACATAAGTAATTGATCCTTAAGAATTATTCTACCAATCACTGGATCACTGTCTTCCCGTTGTTCATCGATTTGCTCGAGCAGGCACCAGTAACATCTCCATACATCCTGTCACAAAGCAAGTGTAACCCAAGGGCATCTGTTTGCTCCAGGGACAGGAATAGTTTGAGGCCATCAAACTATTCTTCAGGTCATGGAATTGAGGTCCATAATTGTCACTCGTTTTTGGCATAACAAATAAAACATGGGTAGCTTGCCAGGCTCTGCCATGTAGGTGGTATACTTTCAGTAGAAGGCTCTCATCTCGAGCATTTACTGATCAAACTACCAAAGGCATATGAAATTCAATTGTCTGTCATGATTTTGGAAAAAGATGCCAGGAAAATACTGTAAGGCCATTCTAAAAATGAAGCAAGGGGTAGTTCTACCCCAGAGAGCCAAGTAGGTGCTACACCCAGAAATGGGGTCTTTGAAAAGCAGGTTTGTCAAATTGCTTCAAGATATGGCTTACTATTCATTTCTCCGACAAAATCATACATCTAACAATGATCACATATTTACAAACAATTCAATAAATACAATAACATTGTACACAACTTCAAAATAATGCTTCCTTTAGAAATGTGAAGCTTTCATCATGGAAAAATGTTTTCCACACTTCTTCATGCTTGAAAAATGCGATTGATAAGGGTTACTAAATACTGATGTTTCCATTTTTCCCTATGCAAACATAGCTCAGGCGATCCATTTTTAGAATTGCAAACAGCTGGGTAATCAGCATCAAATGCCTATCTCCTGCGTAGGTTCAAGTTAAAAAATTAGATTTGTTGTCTTATTTGTACATCCCTGAAAGAAGACCTGAAAGTGATTTATAGTTTCTTCACTAGCTATTTGTAAAATTCTACTGGGGACTTCCAAATATTTGTAAAAAACAAAATTTTCTTCCATTACTATATTCCAAGAAAATTTTAAATAGTCTACAGTACAAATATTTTTAACCAAAGCATTCCTAATTCAAAAGGAGATCATTCAATAAGTTAAATTATCACATTTAAGATTTAGGGACTAGAGAGTCTTTTATTCTGGCAAATGCATATGTTTTACTTTACTAAGAAAAATACTACCACAGAAGAATATTAAACACCCATTGTTATTCATTATAAATTTGGTTCTCTAATCACAATGTTTAATATGACCAAGAGATTAATAGAAGGTAAAGTTCAAATCCTGTTTCTGTTTATTATAGAAAGTGACTTCCTGGCTTCTTAGCAAGTGATTACAGAATGATTAGCTTAATTGGTACAAGACAAAGATGTTGCCCTTAAATGTTGAGACTGAATTCTGTAACTTTTATGGATTCAGTGGCATTTGCAAAGACATTTCTGACCCTTCATGCCATAAGGAATAGCCGTAGGATGCAAATAAGGGTAATTTCTTTACTTAAACTCTAATGCAAGAAGAAAGGCACTCACCTAACTCAACTAAATAAAAGACCTTCCAAACTGGAAATCGTTTCAATGTGGTCTGTGTGTACCATTTGCAGATATCTGTATTAGAGTTTTCAACTATCTGCTTAACATATGAAAAGAATCTTTTTACACTCCAAGTGTCTCCCACAACAAAGCTTCCTAGTTCCCAACCTGCAAGAATTCCACTTACAGGCTAAGCACTTGGTCCGTTAAAGAGATAAACAGATGGAAATACCAAAAGTTTATTTTTCTTTTGCACCCTTGGTTTGCCTGTCTACTTGCCAAGATTTTATTTTTATCCAAGAGGGAACTTTCCTTGCATGTGGACTGCTGGGTTCCACCCCAAGCACCCCATATGGTCCCCAAGGTCCCACCAGGTGGGGGCCCCAACACAATATTAATATTTTAATTATTTTTTTTTGTTTTGGAGCCCAATCTAGCAATGCACAAGCTAACTCTTTAACTCTTGGCTATGCAAGCAGAAATCAATCTGGGGACCTTAAGGGATGTCAGAGATTGAACTTAGGTCAACTGCATGCAAGGCAAACAAATGCCTACTGACTGTCACGATCACTCAGACCTCAGTAAGATTTCATTCTTGAGGGATATTTCCTGATACTCAAAGAGGATGACTGTGTATCAGCCCACAACGTACATGTGTCAATTCAGAGTGAGAGAAATCTAACATACTCTTAACCAAAAATTCTCCCAGTGCACGGTCTCTTAAATATTTGTTCTACCTCATGGAGTAAGGACATCAACAAAGCAAGTGAACATTGGTATTACTTCACTTCTTCAGCACCAGGTTAAAGGGCATGTTTATAATTGATCAGACCAGAAAACAACAGACACAGATAATTTTTACTTTTTATAATAAAATAAAAAGAAACTTGACTTCTGATGTAAATTATAGTGTGTTCTTAAGGAACTGTACAAAAGTGTGACTACAGGGAGCACTACAGATGTAGGAAAATTCAGGTGAATTTAACTATTTAGGTGATAATTCTACTATATGACAATATTTTTGAGAAATCTTCCATGCATTAGGCAATATGCCTTTGTAGTAATAATTTCCAATAAATAACTTAATCAAGGTAATAAAGCAGGATAGTGACCAAGAGACTATCTAGAAAGTGAATCAAAATACAAATTTATGCATCTACATTTCTAAAACCTATGTATTCATTCCACTCACAGTAATTTTAGTCTCTGCACTCCATGATGTTTGCTGAAATCAATGACTTTCTCAAGGAGTTTACGTTTTGAGTACATCTATCAAGTACTTATCATATTCAGAACTAAGATAAGAGAAAATACATATTTATGATGTATATAAAATATGTGTATGCAAAATAAATAAAAATATTTTGAATGTGAAATAGTTTGACAACATAATATTAAACCCACCGTATGCTAACAGAAACTAAGCACTTTATTAAAATACATCTTTCCATATCATTAACAAGGTGATAAAATAGCATTGATGTTGGCAAATAATCTGGTTTAATAGAAGACTAATACAATTTCAGCTGTGCCTCTCTAGTCAATGTTTCAATATGTCACTTCAGTTGAGATGTAAGCGAGCGTGGGCCTATGTAATAGGAAAAGTAAAGTGTGAGCACTTTAGATCATTCTAGAAACTCTTAATGAATGAGATCAAGACTTATGGGTGGCATATTTCTACAGCTACACAGTGTCCTTGAAATTACAATAAACTCTGCATTCTGTCACACCAAATACATTGGTCTATCACATCATTCCTTAATTTTAGCACTATTCTTCAGGTTTGGGAAAATATTAGTTCAATGAGTCCTTAACATCTTGCAATAATGATGTATTTCATTTTAAAGTATTAAATATATTACTCTTCCTGCCTTTTCTGAACAAATTTCTTCACACAAAAAATTTAAGTAAGTGTATCCTATAAGATAAATGGAATAGTGCTTTTTATCTTATAATAGTTCAAAAATCACACATTTACTATTACTAGCAATGCCATGAGAAATGTCTGAAATATTATGAAGCTGTGAAGCTCATGATGATAGTTTTATGTTTTGTTTTTTCTATTTTTTTTTTGGGGGTCCACATTCAGCAGCGCTCAGGGCTTATTCCTAGCTCTGTGCTCAGGGATCTCTCCTGGTGATCTTGGTGGAATATGCGGAATTCTAGTGCTCAAACCCAGGTGAGCTGTATGCAAGGCAATTACCGTCACTACCCACTATCCTATCTCTCATGCCCCTAATGATGGTGGTTTTAAATTTTCTAAAACCTGTAAATTTTCATGGACTCTCAGTTTTCCCTGTAATGTGTGTTATCACTACTGCTTTCCATCACTGGTGTTTTTCACGCTAGCAGTACAGTCAGTGGTAGGAAACTGCCTATCATGTGTGAGGTCTCGTCTTCGTGCACATATCCTACTGAAATTAAAAAGCAATGATGTTTTCTATTAAAACATGTACCTACGGGGCTGGGAAGGTGTCTATTGGGTAAGGATATCATTTTAAACTAAAATAGCTAGTAGTTCTTACTTGTTCTAAGGTGGCTACCAGGATCTGAACTTTCATGTGAGGGTTGCTTTATACTTGAAGTAGGTAATGCTGTAGTAGCTACTGGCAAGAATGAGGCCAAATCTATATCCTTATAAGCCAGGGATCATATTAATTTTAAAGCTTTTGTTAACTCTTGCCCTGGAAGTCATTTTTATGAGACACTTGCCATTTTATCTATTTTAAATTATAATTAAAATAGTAAATATCTATTACTAGATGCAAACAAGCATAAAATTGTAGACACATATTTTATTAATAATTTTCCTTAAGAAATATGTGCATACATATACATATACTCAACCCCTTCCAATAGATGATAGCAGAGCTACAGGGAGGAAAAGAAACATTTATGCCATAACAAGACAAATGTCAGTCATTTTGGATATTCCCTTCATTCACAGCATTTCTATAGTCATTGAGACATTGACTATAGAATACTGGTTTATTTTACTAAGTGTTTTAATATGACATTAGTTGTTTTGTAGAAAATATTAGTATAAATGAAATATTTCAAAAATATAATTTATTCTTTAGCTTCAATGTCATGGAGGCTTTTTCCTCCATTTTCTTCTATGTACTTTATGGATTCAGGTTTGATATTGAGATCTTTAATCCATTTTGATGTGATTTTTGTGCATAGTGTTAGACAGAGGTCCAAATTCAGTTTTTTTGCATGTAGCTTTCCAGCTTTTCCAGCACCACTTGTTGAAGAGGTTTTCCTTGCTCCGTTTCCTACTTTTTTGTCCTTTATCAAAGATTAAATGATCATGTTTGAGGATGGGTGTCAGGATACTCAACTCTATTCCATAAGTCTACAGGTCTGTTTTTATTCCAATATCATGCTGTTTTAACTACTACCACTTTGTAGTATAGTTTGAAGTTGGGAAAGGTGATGCTTTCCATCTTCTTTTCCAAATGATTGCTTTAGATATTCTTGGGGTTTATTATTCCATACAAATTTTAGGAGTGTTTGGTCAATTTCTTTGAAGATTTCCAGGGGTATCCTTATAGGGATGGCATTGAATCTGTATAAAGTTCTAGGGAGTAGTACCATTTTGACAATGTTGATTCTCCCAATCCATGAGCAGGGAATGTGTTTCCATTTCCTCATGTCTGCTTTATTTCGTGAAGCAGTGTTTTGTAGTTTTCTTTGTACAGGTCCTTTACACACTTGGTTAAGCTGATTCCTAGGTATTTGATTTTCTGTGGCACAACTGTGAATAGGATCATTTCTTAATCTCTTTCTTCTCTTTTTGTTATTTGTATCTAGAAAAGCCACTGATTTTTTTGGAATTAATTGATTTTCTACCCTGCCACTCTACTATAGGTATCTATTATTTCTAGGGCTCTTTGGTAGAGAGTTTAGGGTTCTCTAGGTATAATAGCATGTCATCTGAAAATATTGATAGCTTTACTTCTTTCTTGCCTATCTTGAAGCCCTTAATGTCCTTTTCTTCTCTGATTGCTCTGGCAAGTAATTTCAGCACTATATTGAATACAAGTGGTGAGAGTGGGCAACCTTGTCTTGTCCCTGATCTTAGGGGGAAAGTTTTTAGTTTTTCCCCCATGAGGATGATGCTCACTGTGGTCTTTTGGTAGATGGTTTTGATTATATTGGGTTCCTTCAATTCCCATTTCATGGAGGTTTTTTTTTAATCATGACTGGGTACTGGATTCTGTCAAATGTTTTCTCTGCATCTATTAATATGATCATATGGTTTTATTTTTTTCTCTTATTAATATGATGTATTATGTTGATTGATTTGCAGATGTTGAACCATCCTTGCATTCCCGGGATAAATCCTACTTGGTCATGATGCATAATCTTAAGAAAATATAGGAAAAACCCTCCACAGCACTGAAGCTAAAGGCATCTTCAAAGACAAAAACACCACTAACAAAGCAACTGGAAGCAAAGATAAACATATGGGACAACATGAAACTAAAAAAGCTTCCTCACTTCAAAAGAAACAGTGACTAAGATACAAAAGACAGTACTAATGGAAAGAATATTCACACAAAACCCATCTGATAAGGGGTTAATATCCAGGATATATCAGTCACTGGTAGAACTTTACAAGAAAAAACACCCAACCCCATCAAAAAATGGGAGGACGAAATGTAGAGAAACTTTGACAAGGAAGAAATTTGAATGACCAAAAGGGATATGAAAAAATGTTCATCATAACTAATAATCAGAGAGATACAAATCAAAACAACAATGAGATATCATCTCACACCACAGACACAGATATATCCAAAAGAGCAAGGACAACAAATGCAGGCATGGATGTGGGGAGAAAGGGAACTGTCATCCATTGTTGATGGGAATGTTGTGGAACAGCCATTTTGGAAAATAATATGGACATTCCTCCAAAGACTAGAAATTGAGCTCCCGTTTGACCTAGCCATACTACTCCTGGGAATATAGCCTGGGAAGTCAAAACACACAGCGGCAACACTATCTGCACTTTTATTTTCATAGCAGAACTATTGACAATAGCCAGAATCTGGAAACAACCAGTGTGCCCGAGAACTGATGACTGGATAAAGAAACATTGATAAATCTACACAATGGAATACTATCAGCTGTTTGGAAAAAAAAAAGTTATGAAACTTGCCTATAAATGGATGGACATGGAGAGGATCATGTTGAATAAAATTAGCCAAAAAGGAAAAAGACAGATATTGACTGCATTTATTTGCATGATATAAATATATGTGTGTGTATATATATATGTATATGTATATATGTTTCACATCAGTAGCCTGTTGGAAGACGACATTTATTCAGAAAGTTGTTTATATATATGTGTATATATATGTATATATACACATATGCATGTATATATACACATGTATATGTGTATATATATACATATATACACATATATTATATCATATATACATAAATATGCAATGTCAGGTGTGCCAAAAGCAAAAAAAAATTATTTTTTAAAAATTTATTTTTAAAAATTATTTTTTAAAATCTGCTGCCACCCTAGCAGAGCCTCACAAGAAGCCAGAGGAACCCCCACACCATGAGAGCCGCCATTTTCCACATCCGACTCCCATCTCCTCAGAGCTCCACCCAGCAGAAGAGCTGATCACAGCTGATCACAGCATCAATAAATGCTCAAGTTTTGAGATGACTACAAGAGAATCCCACCTGCATGGCAGAGCCTGGCAAGCTACCCATGTTGTATTTGACATTCCAAATACCAGTAACAATTATAGACCTCATTCCCTTGACTTGATGGAATGGCTTGACAGTCTTTATGTTCCTGGAGCAGGCACATGCCCTTGGGCCATCTTGCATGTGACAGGATGTATTGAGATGTTGCTGGTGCCCACTTGAGCAAATTGATGATCTACGGGAAGATAATGATACAGTGATATGTGTATATATACACATATACACATATATACACACATAGTATATATACACATATATTTATATCATGCAAATATGTGGGAGTCAGAGGTTAAGTAAGACAAAGAAGGGAACAATGTGCTTATAATCATCGAAAATGTTGATACCAGCCTAAAACTCAGCATTGAATACAGGCAAAAGAGATACATGATAACCTGTAAATGTACGTATTGCAATCAACAATGTGTAAGAGAAGGAGAGAGAAAATGAGAGAGAGAGGGCAGGCTGGGGAGCAGGGAGGGAATCTGGGGTCACGTGGTGGGAAATGTGCACTGGTGGAGGGATGGATGCTGCAACATTTTATGACTGAAACCCAATCATGAACAGTTTTGTAAACATTTATCGCACTGTTATAATAAAAATAATTTAAAAAATATATAATTTATTCTTGATGAAGTTTCACATCAGTAGCCTGTTGGAAGAAGACATTTATTCAGAAAGTTGTTTCTGTCCTAGGAAAGTTAAAAGGATACTGGAGATTTTGTGTGTATCCATATTGATACCAATTTTGTATATATTCTATATCTGTATCAATATACCAAAATTTGAAATTAGTCATGTAAGAAATTAATGAACTATCCATATATTTATAATTCTAAAACACCCCAGCTTCATTAAGCCTGATGTCAGGACTGAAGTCAATATTTTCCTTCAATCCCATTTGCATAAAGGAATTTTAATTATAAGTAATGTAGGAGTGGTACAGATACTGACCCTAAAAGTGAGTCTACTTCTTATCAGCTGAGCTACCACTTATCTATGTTTCTGTTTCCTTTCTTCAGCATATATACAGTTTTGCTACTCCGCATGTCTCTTTGAAACTCTGGCAAAAATCAAACAAGCCAGTGGAAGCAACTAGTTGAGAGTCCCAGGGCATAAAGACAGAAATGGCAGTTGAAGGAAAACTTGTTCCTTTTCCCACTCACTCTTTCAAAATGAATAAAGTAGGCATCCTTCCATACGGGGGTTCATATCTTCCTTCATCTCCTTACTCCAATGACATCTGGAATCTCCCTTGCTCTCCCACTCCCTATTAAAAGGGTTTTGCTTCACAGCCTGATTCCCACTTATGTACCTATGTTTATTTTGAAGTTTATAACAAATAATTCCTTTAAATGCTCATACTGTACTCAGCTTAGAGCCTTCTGTTCTCTGGTGCAGATGGTCCCTTTATACTATATGATAGGACTAAGAATTTGATTTTTCAGAAGGAGCATAAAAATCAAAGATATGTTAGAGTATTTGTTCTATTATTCTTTCTAATGACTAGGAAATGTTTGGAGAATGAAACATGTAATGATAAATATCTAATTGTTTAAAAATTATTTTTTAAGAAGCATGCATCACAGTTGAAACTACAGGATATAAGTTCTAATAGCCACTTTAGGAGACAGGTTATGGTTTGGGTTTCAGAACAATAATACAAGAGATAGAGATAGATTAAGGATAAATGAAGTCAGAGAAAGTCTTCAGTAAATGAAGTCAGAGACAGTCTTCACATCAAATAACCAACCACACACTATAAAGAAGTTCTGTCTTCTTTATAGTGTGTGGTTGATTATTTGATGTGACACACTGATTTGCCTAAATACTTAAGAATTTAGCTCAGGCAGACACGTTATCCAGAAATATCCAAAGTTAGTATTGTCTTAAATAGATTAAGATCATCCATCCCAAGTGTCAGCAGGGCCAATGCAAAGAGAAAATTGGTGAATGATGCTAAGGGAACTCACAGACTTTTTTTCTAATTGTTTATGATTACATCCTATAATGTGGCACCTTAAATTTGACTCCACTGAAAAAAATTCCCAGGACATAGCATGTTTCTCACATGTCCAAAAAATAAAATAGAGGGCATGTGTGTGTACTCAAAATCAGACACATTCCCAGCTTTCTATACTAATTCAAGTTAGTACTCAAAATAGTGCCAACCTGACATGGCTGACATATGACTCTTTTCCACAATCCTATTACCATAAATATACTCATTTTTAGTGATCTATGGGAATTTCCTATGAGGACTCTACTCAGGGAAGTTTCTCAAAGCATTCCACTGGATGAGAAACTGCCCATGTCAGTACTGAAACCATATACTTTCATCTAATTAATATTTTCCAAATGTTTACAGAGTGTAGGACTTTATATGGGAACAAATATTTCTGCTCTCCTCTATCTTGTGTATCTCTACCAACTTTAAGCTTCATGTGCTAGTTTTATTTTCTTGGAGATGTGACTTCAGCAATTAGAGACAATTACGGTATTTTTCTGTTCTTGGTTTCTTAGAATTTTGTTCTAAGAGCGGCATGCCTTAAGTTAAGAATCATTTTGTCATGGGCTGGGTAAGACATGCAACCAGCCAGGCTTTAATCCAGGCTGTGAGCCTCTCTGGGAGTGATCTCGAGCACAGAGCCATGAGTAAGCTCTGAGTGCATCAGGGTGTGGCCACCGCACACACACACAAATTAAAAAGTAATTGGCATTTTTAGTGTGACACACTCAAATCTGCTTCCTTTTGATGCCCTTTAATATTCACTTTAATTCATATGCTCCATATACTAGTTTATTTTTCTATGGAGTACCTTTGTTTCTAAATAATTTTTGCTATCCTTAAATTAAAAATATAACACAGTAAACGTAACTGCAATTATGTTAAGTACTAAAGCTTAATGAAAAACTTCACCAGGACAATTAAATAATTCCTCCAAATATTTACGATATACATTCTTTGTGTATCTTCATTCCATTTATACCCTGAAAATATTTTTATTTTATATAGAAAATGGGCTTTCCTTACTGTAACTTAATTAAAAATATATGTGATATTTGAACTAATATTTAAAGGAAAAAAATTCCTTGTAAGGCAGAGACATTTGGAAAATTATTCAGAAATGAATTTTCATATGGCCTTCAGAGACTTGCTTTACTCTGTCCACCTTTAGTTCAATCACTTAGCAATTTCCTTCTCTAGATATCTCTAATTGGCCTTTCATACAAGTGGATCACACAAAATTTCATCCCTAGCACTTCCTTCAATATTTCCTCCACTAAAACATACACACAGAGAAAACCATCCCATATTATTGGAAGGAATGTTAAGAAATATTTTATACATTGCATCATTGAGACTCTTCAGCGCCACCCTCGAGAACATAATGCGACAATTAGAATGGGAAGGAAATGGAGTGAAGATAGATGGTCGGCAACTACACCACCTCTGCTTCGCTGATGACATCGTTCTAATAACACCAAACATTAGCCAAGCGGCACAAATGCTGGCTGACTTTGACCGAGAATGTGGAAAGATAGGTCTACAACTGAATCTGAAGAAAACTATGTTCATGAAAAATGAACTAGTTCCTGAGGCCCCATTCACTCTCAATGGGACAAACATCTCTGAATGCAGCAGTTATGTGTACCTAGGTTGAGAAGTCAAGATGATGAATGACCTAAAACCTGAACTGCGCAGGAGGAAGAGATCCACATAGAATGCCTTCAAAGGCATCGAAGAAATAGCTAAAAGGACAAAGGACCTCCGGCTCCGGGCACATCTCTTCGACTCCACCATTCTCCCTGCATTAACATACGCCTCAGAGACTAGGCCCTACGAAAGCAGGATGAGAATGCTATTCGCGTCTCCCAGAGAGGAATCGAAAGAGCTATGCTTGGAATATCACACCTCACTCAAGTGAGAGAAGGAATCCGGAGTTCCGACCTCTGTCGCTATTCCAGAATCAGGGACGCTGTCTCGTTTGCCAAGGCATCGAAAATCAGATGGGCTGGACATGTAATGCGATTTGGAGACAACCGCTGGACTAGAGCCATCACTGACTGGATCTCCACGGGATGTCAAAAGATCACGTGGCCGCCCACCTACAAGTTGGGTGAGACTTCCTTGTCAAGACCCTGAAGGAACGATTTGAGGCTCTTCATATTCCTGAATCAACCAGATGCCATTGGGGCTACATTGGCACGTGATAGGGTCCAATGGAAATGTTACTGGTGCTCGTTCGAGCAAATCAATGAATAACGAGATTCAAGTGATAAAGTGATCAAGTGATCATTGAGACTGATTCTCCTTGGTTTTAGTTTAGTTTTTTTTTTTTTTTTTTTGCTTTTTGTGTCACACTTGGCAATGCTCAGGGTTACTCCTGGCTCTTCACTCAGGAATTACTCCTGGCGATGCTCGGGGGACCATATGGGATGCAGGGGATCGAACACCGGGTCAACTGCGTGCAGCAAAAATGCCCCACCCACTGTACTATCGCCTCCAGCCCCCGTTTACAGTAATTCTTTAAGGGAGGTTTTCATCTTAACTGCTAGCTGCTAATTATTTGGAGGAGTTGTTATAAATCAGAAATATTTTGGTCATGGTCTTTGGTTATATTCATCAGTGTAATAAACTATTCAAAAATGTGATCACTTGAGATAAGTCTTTTTTGGTGATGAAGGCACATGTTGGGTGGGAGAGGCTCATAGATTTTATGTCCTTCTCACAGAACATCATGGGGAAATGGATGGAACCAGAGTGAAGAGCTCATTTCTGTACTGCCTCAGAGACAGGACTTGTAAGTGCAGGCTGGCTGGTGATTGGGTCCTCCTTCACCAAGGAGCACATCATTTTCTTCCCGACCCGCTCCACAATAATCCTCACAGCATGGCAGGTGGTCTTCAGAAGTGAGCACTTATAGATGCTGGGCAAAGCTCTAAGTCTCCTTAGCATCTGCTTCACATCCACTATAGTCTATACTTACACAAGTAGCTAACATTAGTCTGGATTCCAGACGAGGAGAACTTGACTCCTCTTTTATGAGAACAGTAATGAAGAATTTGCAGTCATTCTTATTAAAATCTCAGCTATCTGATGGGTGTACATCAAAGCCATCATTGGTTATGGTGATTCTTGGGTTCCATGAAGTTTTCTATTTCTCATGTTGACTTCCCCTATCTCTAACTCCTGTCAGTTTTCCAATTGGAGAGGAATACCATGCCTAAAGGAACTGAAGAGTTATGAGACTTTACCACGTGGAAATGAGTTTTAATTTATGCCTGCATTGCTATTTCACACCATTCCATTACCTAATAAGTGAAAGCAGAAATACCATGTCATGGTGTCTAACCATGACAGTTTCCTGAGGAAATCATGGGAACGAGTTGGAGGAGACTAGGAAGGTGTGTTAGTCGCACCCAATCTTTAAGGTGCTCTATTGCCTTCAAGTTTGCCTGAGAGGGAGATGATTTCAGAAAACGAGAGAATTCCTCTTGCACCAAAAGTAAGCATCTTTGAGTCAACCTTCTTTAATTCTTACAGCAAGTAGTTCAGAATGGGAAACTGATGGTTGGTAAGGTCAGATTAGAAACTACACTGACATATTTGGGACTACTCAGGTGTACCCTAAAGAAATTGTCATTTTTTTTTTGGGCTTTTTATTTACACCCAGCACTGCTCAGGTGTTACTTCTGCTGTGGCTTGGAGGATCATATGGGATGTTGGATATTGAACCAAGGATGGCCACATGCAAGGCAGATACCCTCTCCACTGTTCTACCTCTCTGGCTCAGAAATTGTCATTATCATCTCGATCATTTGACTTAACGTACCTCTTGCTTTCAATAAGAAAATCCATCAAATTATGCCCACCATAAGAATTTCCATTGCTACTACCACTTAGGTTTTGTCATGATAAAAAATACTTGAAATTGGTTTATACAGCAATAATTAAAATCTAATCCTAAATAAGAATTCTGCTTATGCATTAAGGCTCTTATCACTTGATCACTTGAATCCCGTTATTCATCGATTTGCTCGAGCCCACGCCAGTAACATTTCCATTGGACCCTATCAGAACTTATTAACGTTGGTATCACTAAAGACTCATATATAATTAAGAATTCCATGTTTATATTTTAAGAAATTAGCAATTATAGATAGGCTGGACATGTAATGAGATTTGGAGACAACCGCTGGACTAGAGCCATCACCGACTGGATCCCACGGGATGTCAAAAGATCACATGACTGCCCACCTACAAGATGATCAGACTTCCTTGTCAAGACCCTGAAGGAACGGTTTGAGGCTCTTCATATTCCTGAATCAACCAGATGCCATTGGTCTACATTGGCACGTGATAGGGTCCAATGGAAATGTTACTGGTGCCCACTGGAGCAAATCGATGAATAACTTGAGATTCAAGTGATCAAGTGATTATATTTATATATTTCATTGACTTGATGTTGGAAGGTTATCCTATGGGTAGACAGAGAAAGCTCTATGATAGATTATTTCCCACAAGTTCTATAAAAGATATATACTCTTGTTCTTTTCCACTCACCATGGACATCTCAAATCTCAAGACAGGGACTATTGGATTAAATCAGGTTGAACATTGGATTGTCCTTTCCCCTGCTGAAGGGAGCTTAGGTTAATTGAATTGCACCCATTCCATGCTAATGGGGGTACACAAATCCCACCAGGGCATAGGCAACCCTCTGTGTTTAACTTTAACCTCACCTCTGTGTCCTTCTTCTCCTATCCCTTTAGTCACAATTATCTCCTAATCAACACAGTAACTTACAAAATTAAACCTTTCAATGACTCTGAATTTTGTATTTGTAAGTGAAATATTGCCTTTCTCTTTCATTTATGTTCTTTACATATTTCTTTGTTAGAGCAATGCCATTTTTGTATAGACACAGGAAGACAGCTAATGCTCTGCTTTTGTAATATAGGAGTTAATGGACTCTGAAATATTTACTCCTGGGTATCTGTCATATTTACCTGACTTAAACATCAGCTACCCTTAGATTGACCTTGGTTCTTTACACACCAAAAGGAGGGTGCCATCGAAGACTTGGATGGACCCAGGGCGCTGTGAGTAAGCTGCCCTGGTCTTGACATGGGACAGACTAACTATCATAAGAAGTGTAATATAGTTAAGAGTATGGTCATGTCTGACATAACGCCAAAATAAACAACTAATTTAGAATCCTGTTGGGGGGTAGGAAGAACTAACCTGGCCTGAGGATTGTAGTCTGGAATATATAGCAAGATGTCTCCAGGAAAAGCCACTCTTTACCATGAGCCAGAGAGACTATAGACAAAATTCCATATCTCTTACTGTGTTTATACAACATAATTAGAAATATTATTTAAAAGTAAATGTAATGTGATTGTATGAATTACCAGTAAAGGAAAGGAGAAAGCAATATGCCCTTAAATGTAATTCCATCCTTATCCTGGGGCAGGTCTCCTAAAAGATATCTAGAGTACTATTGTCCAACACACGATTCCATTCCTGGGGTTGATCCCTAGAAGACTGTCTTCTAAAGGAAGGTGCTTTACACCTGTTCATTGTTTTAGGGTCAAAGCTCAGTCACCTCTCTGTAATACCCAACCCTTCATGATGACTCTATAACTAAGTGCTTCACTTGAATTAAATGGCCACTGATTACCAGGGAATCTGTGGTTTCATTCCTTTGTCCTGGTCAGGGGGTGGTCATCAGTCCCGAATGCACCAGGGGACCCCAAAGAACCCCAACAAGTGACTTCAGTTTTTTCCTCATATACACCATTGAGAGGAAAGAGAGACAGCTCCAAGGGCCATACATCCATATGCTTAGCATGCAGGAGAACTGAGTTTAATCATTGGAACTGCATAAGGTCACCTGAGCAACACCAGGAGCAACTCCAGAGCACAGAACCAGTTGTAGACCCTGAGCTCCTATAGTGGTTCAGATTGGGTTGGGTATGACACAAAGCAAAAACAAGCAAACAAAGAAATCAATCTTTCCATGTATTTCAACAGTTTCACCATAACATCGCCATTACTGATTTGAAATTCTTCATCCCATGTTTCATCCTCGCCTCATATTGATAGCTCCATAACTGGCATTTGCATTCCCCTTCTCTAGCTCACAAAAATTAATATCTAAATCAAAATTTATTACTCATTCCTCTCTAGATATAAAGTAGTTGTGTTGTTCTAATTTTCCTAGCAATATTTCTCTTATCTTTATCAGTTGGAACTCTGTGTACATATGCATTAATTGCTATTTGGGTTCAGAAATTTACCTCAGAATGTCTACCAAGCTCTGTACTGGTTCACATATTTCTTTCTTAACTCCAGTGCTATCTATAAGCTTGGATATCATAATGATGTAGGCAGACAGACAGAAAAAGGCCCCCCACAGCAACGGAATTTCTAGGGAGTAGTAAAACCATCTAGCCCAAAGGCCATCAGGACTTGAACACAGAAACTAAGGCCTGATAAGACTTTTACCTGGAGCTAGCCCAGAGCAGAGAAAGCTGGACCTATCTTCCAAGAGAAGATCCAGCAGGAACAAAGGTCAAGAAAAGGAGTTTTCAAAGAAGGCCACTCCCAACTCTATCTTCACCTTAACAACCACCCTAGCAAGAACTCTGATCTTAGGTAGAAGCCCCATGGGAGGGGCTTTGGATAAATAAACCCTATAAAAACTACCTTGAACCAAGGAAGCTCACCCATATGCTACCCAAGCCCATGTGCTTGCTGTGCCCATGTGGTCAATCACATGTGGAGCCCCAGCACATGTGGCACCTGAGCACATGTAGCACCCACATTTCCCCACTTAAGATGTGTACTTTTATGTGTTCACATCTAATTCTAGGATGTGTGTACTGGGACTCTACCCTCGGGGGAAGCCCGTGTTCTCCCTAAAATACGCTTCTCTCTCTTTCTCTCTCTCTCTCTCTCTCTCTCTCTCTCTCTCTCTCTCTCTCTCTCTCTCTCTCTCTCTCCCCTCTTCCTGTTTCCCCTTCCTAAAAGCCTCCAAATAAAATCTGTTTGCATTACTGCTCATCTTCTTCTAAAATTCTTTTTTTTTTTTTGCAAGGTAGACAACAAGAATCCATAAGGCCTCGGAATGTCCTAGACCGACTTTCCTTTTCTTGCGAAGACCAACACCTCACTTCAGCCTGGGAGCTTAGCTTCCTAAGAAATCAGGTAATAGGGATAAACTCCCATGCCGAGAAGACTGAGCGGTCATCAGGTGTGGCTTGATGGCCACCTCTTGGGGCTGGCAGGACTCGAGGCTTATATCCTGCAGGACTCATCACAGATTTTATAGCCTTCTCAACCACAGCCTGTCCGGGTGGCAGAGGTGATCAGGAGAAAGCTGCTCTCTCTCCCTCTTCTCACCTCACATCAGCCACCCCTGGGGCACTGATATCAACAGACTGACCATCTCTCTCTTCTCAATTCTTTCTTAACACTGAAAGTGGAATTATCTCAATATCTCAACATTTGATTCTACCATTCCTTTCTTGAAATTATTTCTCTGCATAGCTTCAATTACCTTAGCACATTTATAAATGCTGCCATCGTCTGGCAAAGAACATTTAGTTTCATCTGCATCATGCCCTTTCCTTCTTCTGAAAACATAGAAGACAACTCACTGTTCCCTTAAAGATGACATAAACGTTGATCATTTGGACTCCACACACTTTGTCTCCTTTCTCATACCAAAACTGAAAAACTCTCCTCTAATCCCTAAAGACCAACCTCAAAATATTATAGATTTTATGAACCATGAACTGTCAGATAGAATTAATCATCTCCTGTTCTTATTCTTATGGTATTAAATAGCTCTACTGTGGCACTAAGTAATAGTTTCCATAAAATCTTTCTCTAGTAGATTAGACAAGAAGTCAAGGACAGCACTTTATTAATTTTTATATTCTTATTTCATTATGTAAGACCTGAGATATAGTATATACCAAATATTCACTGAATGAGTAAGAAAATAACTTAGAGAATATTTAGTCCAACCTCTACCCAACTTTTTATATCTCATCTACAATAGCCTTGAGAGATTTCTATTAAGTCGCCACACTAATATTATCAAGGACAGATTGCTTCCTATTTAGAAAGGTATAGCATTTCATTATCAGGAAACTAATATACAAATTCGTTTCTTATGTTGGGCTTAAATTTTTATTCTGGAACTTTCTCTCTCCTTAGTCCTCTGACCACTCTCTTAACCCATAAAAATCCAATTTATGTTTTGATATGGTAAGTACTTTTACCCGTTCCAATATTAGCATAATACATTTATATTTCTCATTTCATTTCATTTCCACTTTGTTGATGTTTTTCTGAAAATGCCAGAAATAGTCCCCGCAATCTTCTAGTTGCAGGGACTACAGTAGAACTAGTTACATAGGTCAGAATATTGACTTTGTAAGACTGTGGATGATGTTTATATCTTTGTAAAAGCTATTTATCTTTTCATGTCATCTCAGTATCATCCAATCTTTCATTTTCAATGTTGAACCAGAGTATAACCAACTGCTCAATGAGCCTTGACTTTTAAGAAAAGCTGGATTCCCATTGAGTCAGTCTTGTCTTTTAAAGATCATCAAAGGATTAGATCCAAGCTGTACTTGCAACTTTCTTCTCGAAATACTTGTTCTTATCATTTTGTTTTGCTGTTCCATGGATCTTTAGAGTGTTCCCTATAGTTTCCTGGATCATTGCTTTTGATTTAATCAAGTTACTAATTAACTTCTGGATGATTTTAGTTTAGAACCCAGCACCACCCAAGCCCAGCAGGAGTGATATTTGAGTGGAGAGTCAGGAATAAGTCCTGAGCACAGCTGGTTGTGACCCAACACCCCTTGGCCCCCACCCAAAGATAGGCATCTAGAGCCAGTGCTAACACTATTACTCATATTAATAAGTAGGAACTTTACATAAATGATCTGCATTTGCAATGGGAAGTTTCTATTGCATGATGTCAGCATTCATACCCACAGGGTCTGGGGTTCGTGCAGAGTTAGGGTCAACCCATGTGACACATGTCCTTTAACACTTGAGCTACTACCCCTGTACTCTATTGAACATCTTTATAAAGAATTTTTCAGCTGAAGTAGAGGCTGGATTTATCCACTTCTTAACAAATGTTCGTCTGTCTTCCATATTTTGACAACCCAAGAATAACTTGTCTGGCTTTGTCTTCTTTGTTTTCATGTGTATGCAGATTTTAGAGCATTGGTGTTTTCAGGTGTAATAATGTGACATATAATCCTGAGTGACATATAATCCTGCATATCAGGGACCAGGAGTTCTTATAGTGAACACAAACTATAGAACTTACCAGATCAAAGTTCTTGTATATTACAATAGTTCAAGAACTCACCCAAAAGTAGATATAGCATCATTGTCTAAAAGTTCCTATACACTTTTCCAAATGTAGGGATGGAATTTAAGGGTTTACTTTTTTCTTATTTATTAATATCCTTATATTATACTATTTGCCCTGAAATTTATGATACAATTAATGTTAGGAGAAGTTAAATTGGAAAAAGAAGGTATAATCTTACAGTACTATTAATTTTACTTTTTAAGAATAATTTGTAGGGGCCAGAATGATAGCTCAGTGGGTAGGGCATTTGCCTTGCAAGTGGCCGACCCAGGTTCAATCCCTGGCATCCCGTATGGTCCCCAAGCACCGTCAAGAGTAATTCTGAGTGCAGAGCCAGGAGTAGCCCCTGAACATCACCAGGTGACCCAAAAAAGCAAAAAAAAAAAAAAAGAATCATTTGCAGTTTTTGACTTTACATTTTTTATTTTTTCCTTTATATTTCATTTCTGAGAGCCTCTCAGACATGGGGCAGAGCTGTTCCTTGCTCTCCCTGTGCACAGCCGTTCACGAGGCAGTCGGGAGGCATGGCGGGTTCTAGCCCTGGCCCACCACCTCGGCAGAGCCTCACAACAAGCCAGACCCCCTCCCACCACTTCACGGGCGCCGCCATTTTCCACATTTGGACTTCCCTCTCGTCAGAACTCCACCCAGCAGACCAGCCCATCACAGGCCGGATCATCGACACCCACCCTGCAGCAGCTTTTTCCTCAATCCGGCCCAGGTATGCTGGTCCAGAGCCTCTCAGACATGGGGCAGAGCTGTTCCTTGCTCTCCCTGTGCACAGCCGTTCATGAGGCAGTCGGGAGGCATGGCGGGTTCTAGCCCTGGCCCCCACCACTCGGCAGAGCCTCACAACAAGCCAGACCCCCTCCCACCACTTCACGGGCGCCGCCATTTTCCACATTTGGACTTCCCTCTCGTCAGAACTCCACCCAGCAGACCAGCCCATCACAGGCCGGATCATCGACACCCACCCTGCAGCAGCTTTTTTCTCAATCCGGCCCAGGTATGCTGGTCCAGAGCCTCTCAGACATGGGGCAGAGCTGTTCCTTGCTCTCCCTGTGCACAGCCGTTCATGAGGCAGTCGGGAGGCATGGCGGGTTCTAGCCCTGGCCCACCACCTCGGCAGAGCCCTCACAACAAGCCAGACCCCCCCACCACTTCACGGGCACCGCCATTTTCCACATTTGGACTTCCCCCTCGTCAGAACTCCACCCAGCAGACCAGCCCATCACAGCCCGGCTCGCGTGGCAGCAAGCGGCCGGGGCGGCTCATCAATAAATGCTTTATTTGGAGGTGTTTAAAAGAGTTTGCCTCCCGCTCGGCAAGCCTGGCAAGCTTCTCGTGCTGTATTTGATATGCCAAATTCCAGTATCAATTATATTAGGTCATTCCCATGACCTAATATAATAGTTTGAGGCTCTTTATGTTCCTG
Organism: Cryptotis parvus; assembly: GCA_021461705.1. NCBI lineage: Eukaryota > Metazoa > Chordata > Mammalia > Eulipotyphla > Soricidae > Cryptotis > Cryptotis parvus. The sequence goes on from JAJIBD010021564.1 coordinate 101,295, forward strand.
TAGCAAGCCTATGCCCCTGGCTCTACTGGCATGAGACAGGACATATGGAGATATTACTGGTGCCCGCTCTAGCCAATAGATGATCAACAGGAAGATCGTGATCGAGATAGTGATTTCATTTCTCTTTCCACTGAATTAAAATGGTCGCTGCCTGTTTTCCATGTGCCACAGATCACAGGAAAGGAGAGAGCCAAGACCATGTGAAACGCTTCACTTTTACCCCTCTTCTGCCAGTCCAACTTGAACAAGGGATTAGTAATAGTGATTAATAATAATTAATTGACAGGAATTGCTTTTTCATCGGATTAGTAACAAATTCCATATGTCCCATCCCTCCTCCACCACCTCCTTTCACCTCTTCTGAAATCCTTTCCACTTTGACTTGGCCAAGGAAACTACGCTCCTGGGTTAGCCTGGTCTGTCTTAGTGCCAAGAGATAGATGAGGGCTTGAGTTTAGAGGGGAAGTTTGATGGGGAGTCGGTTTGCTACTGGATTCCTTGGGGTTCAATGGTGAAGAGGGAAAGTCAGGGACATAGAAAGGGTTTGGTATAGGAAAGCCCAGAGCAGGCAAGTATAGAAAAGAAGATCCCAAGATTTACATATATATATGTATTTATATATGTATATTTATATATAATATACATATATAAATACATATACTTATATATGTATTTATATATATATTTACCACTGTATCACTGTCACTGTCTTCCCGTTCATCATCGATTTGCTCGAGCGGGCACCAGTAACATCTCCATATGTCCTGTCTCATGCTAGAAGAGCCCAAGGGCACCTACTTGCTCCAGCAACATAAAGAGCCTCAAACCATTCCATCAGGTCATGGGAATGAGGTCTATAATTGTTACTGGTATTTGGCATATCAAATACGACACGGGAGGCTTGCCAAGCTCTGCCATGCGGGTAGCATACTCTTGTAGTCACCTCTAAATCCAGCAATTATTTATATATGTATAAATATATATGTATTTTATATATGTATATACCTATATTTACATATATATTAAGATCTTTCTATCTTGGATCTGAAGATATAATTAACTTCAGGGTAGTTTTTTTAACTCAAAATGCATAGGTTGAGAGAACTGTTTCTAAGAATGATTGTGGACTAGATAAAACAGCACCCCCTAGTGGATGATGCTGGTAGTGAGAAAGGAAGGCAACAAACTGAGGAGGAGGATGGGAATCTGATGCTCCTGAAACAGCGTTTAAGTGGCAGAGAATGAAACCCAGTCCATCAACTTCTACGTTATTTCCTCTACGTACCAGCATTGTTTTTTTAAACACCCAAGGAGTACGGGAAAAAAGTGAGAAGATCAGTCAAAAGTAAAAGGAAACTAGAGATGTCAGATAACCGCCATCACGGAAAGGTCAGGCCATAGGGGTCAGCAACTAATGGAAAAAACTGTGGCAACAATAAAGAAGACCCTCATTCCAGGATATGCTCTGGGGGAAACATGGATTTTTCTACACAATAGTGTTCCAAAGATCAGAAGATAAGCGCCATAGTGTTGTATCAAATAGTGACCCTGAGGTTACAAGGATGTGGGTCAGGGGTCAGCTGTGCTTTTTAAGTGGGGTGTGACCATGCACTGGCCACGTAAAATCAAGGCCAGCTGCTAGTGCTTCTAACACTACCCATGAGATTGTGGGAAAGCTTATCTTGCTCAAGGTGCCCTAAGCTCCCTAAACTATAATATAAGGATATCCGTTGCATACCGTGTCATGAAGAACAGGTCACGATAAGTTCATGATAAGAAAGGGAATGACCTTTTCTTATTATATTGCCAAATTTTTACCAACTAGAGGATCTGTTCTTCAGTGATGTTCTCATCCTTCTGCAGTGTTGGAAAGTTAATACCTTTTTTCAAATAAACTCCCATCCTGATTTATTCATCCTGATTTCTTATTTAGTCTTGGTAGAGTAATCAGGAGTCTCTAAGCTCACTGAAGCCCATCTTTTGGGCATAACATCCTTCTCTTTCCCAATGCGAGCTCCATGTGCTACCTACTATTTTTCGTTGTACTATCAGTTAAGCCCACCTTAACTTCCATCCTCATCATTTTCTCAGAAGCTTATTTTGCTTCTGGTACATAAAACTTAGAGGATATTTAGTCTAGTCTCTTCACAACAATTAAATCTCATCTACATTAGCCCTGAGAGATTTATGTTACTTCTCCACAGTAATAACAACCAGGTCAGATTGCTTCGTGTTTAGAAAGAGACATCAGCTCATTACTGGGCAAGCTCACACAGAAATGTTTCACATATCTGGCTTAAATTATTATTCAGAATCTTCCTCTCTCCTTCATATTTTGACTACTCTCTGAAACAACCCCAAACAGTCCAGGTGACTTTTGATATGGCAAACTTTGAAAACATCTACTCCACTGTCATGATGCTCTTTGTCTCCACTAATTTGAACACTTACACTCCTGATATTAATACATTTGTATTTTTCATTATGTTTCCACAAATGCAGCTCTCAGAGTCCATTTAAGCAAAGAACGAGAATGCCAATTACTCAATTTTAAAAAAGAAAATAATGTTAAAGAACATTTACTTGTCAACATCCTATGACATAAAACCTACAGCTTTATGGTCAGCCCTATGCCAATGAAGAGGATCGCAAGTCACCAACAGATCATGCTTATGGAGGGAGTGGAAAACAGCAAAGAGAATATTTACATGTCAATTTCTCCACAGTTCATTAGAAATTTTAGAAAAGTGCATACAAGTTGTGTGTGTGTGGGGGGGTTGAAGGAAGAAAGGAAACGGGAATTATAACCATTTCTCATTACTCTCGCACACCTTGTCCCCACGTTTCAGCGGAGGAATGAGGCGCAGGATTAGCCTGCTGGCTAGCTTCAGGCTGATTTCAATCCCTTTGTGACTAGAGATCAATTGAGGAAATCCACAACCAAGTCAATCAGTGCAAAGGAATTGGCTTAGAGAAAAGCTTGACTTCATTCAGGCCAATCACAGAGCGTCTCCTCGCGTTGTGGGGACAGCCAGGAGAGGAGCAAGCAGCCTCCCTCATCCTCCAGGTGGTGTGCTATGCAAATAAGCCATCTGCATTGCCGCTGGCTCTAGGATCCAAAGGGGAGCTCACCTGAGGGAGACAGCCACAGAAGGTAAGTTAGCATCTTTGATTCTCTCACTGAACCAAGTTTGCACGAAACCTTGCCCTTGTCCAACTATGCGCGGCTGTCAAATCTGCTTACAGTTTAGACTGAATGGAGAGAGCTTTGTGTTATTTGTAACCAAAACACTGACGGTTGTGATCCTTTCTTAACATATGATTAGACCCACATATTTGTCTTGTCTAGGCTTCTTCTTTCTTTCTTACTTTTTTGGGGCAAGGTGGGGGGCATACACAGCAGTGCTCAGGGTACTGCTGAGTGCTCAGGGCACTGCTGAGTGCTCGCTCAGGGCACTGCTGAGTGCTCGCTCAGGGCACTGCTGAGTGCTCGCTCAGGGCACTGCTGAGTGCTCGCTCAGGGCACTGCTGAGTGCTTGCTCAGGGCACTGCTGAGTGCTCGCTCAGGGCACTGCTGAGTGCTCGCTCAGGGCACTGCTGAGTGCTTGCTCAGGGCACTGCTGAGTACTCAGGGCACTGCTGAGCCAGGGCACTGCGCTTCCTCCCGGCTCTGCACTCAGGAATCACTTTCGGTAGGGTTCGGAGGAGCATATGGAGTGCCAGGGATTGAACCTAGTTTAGCTGCATGCAAGGCAAGCACCATTCCCACTGTCCTATGGCCCTGGCCCCGTGTTTTTTCTTTCAAAGTGCACACTCTGAGAGCAGAAACGGGGTTACGTGGCTCTACATAGCACAAACCAAACACATAATAATTGTTCGTGAGCATTCGTCACTTGGTTCATCAAGCAGCCTGACCTGACCAGTATGTGCACATGTGTATATGTATATTATATATAACTATCACCTCCATAGACTGCTTTGAGAACGGTTTTGACATTTCTGAATTCTTCTGAAAAGAAAAACAATACATGGAATACAATCCAATTTCAGTTGGATGTGTCCTTAATTTGAAAGCTAGTAGTTTCAGACTATGGTTTCCTGTATGCAGGTTTCTCTGCAGAGATGTCCATGAGTTTCCTTGGGAGTTCGAATCCCTGCCTGCTAAATCTCCAGGATGAATAGGTGCTCACCAGTCATTGGCTGACAGACTAGCAACCAGTTAAGAGAATTGTTCTAGATGTTGATTTGTTCCTGGAGGTGGGCAGAGGAAAGGATCTGGGGAAAACTTGGGTAATAGCTCTGTAACTATAACACAGTGACTTCTGTGCCAGTGTAAACTATGATGCATCAATAAAAGTTAATTAGAATTGAGGCCAGTATGATAACACAGCATGTAGGGCACTTGCCTTTCACGGAGCTGACTCAGGCTCAATTCCCAGCATCTCATATGGTCACCTGAGCACTATCAGGAGTGATTCTTGAGTGCACAGCCAGGATTAACCTGTGACCACCACTGGGTGTGGCAAAAAATACACAAAAAAATTGAAATTACTAATAAGTACTTTAGAAAAGAACTTTAAAAAGCCTCAGGATTCATGTATTTCCTTTAAGGACTGCAGAACAGTGAAAAATGCACTATGTGGTCAGATTAAACCACTGCAAAAATAATAACACAAATGTTTAGGAAATTTTCTCTATGTGTAAATATTGATCTCAGACTTGTTTTGCTTCCTCTAGTGAAGCAAGAGCATATAGGGTCATGACCCAATTCGAGGTTATTTGATTTTCTCAGCTCAACCTCAGAACTGCTCACCAAAAATCGCTGACATAAAATTTATCATCAATTATTTTGCAGTTGTTTGAAAAGCAAAGTTCAAACAAAATAGTTGCATATCTTACAGCATGTCCATTTTCTCTTGCCCTAACATTTTAAATAGTATAATATAGATCCAGCCAAATACTTCATATGAAGCTTTATAATAATGTGCTCAAGAAGACAGTCAAATATTTTGTAAGTAAATCAACAATGGATGGAAGTGGTAGTGATTTTTTTTAAAACAATATTAAGGACTCTCACAATTGCCAATTTTCCTTGCACTTTCAAGGTTATTTTGTCTTTCCATTTTTAACCAGAGTTTCATGGGGAGTTTGCATCTGTTATAATTCAATACTGGATCACTACAGAGGATTTTCATATCACTCTACTATTTTTTCCTGAACACTCGTTTGTCTTTAAGTAAATTGACTCTAATCTAAGAACTCTTTTTAAAATCACCACTGCCTACAAAAGGGACCAAAGGAATTTTAGTTGTTTTTGCTTTCAAAAAGAACAGAGGAGTTTACTTGCTTGTTTTCTTTTTTCTGGTTGTTTTGTTGGAATTTTACCTTAGATTATCACCAAATTTTCTATAAATATTTGTAAGTGATCATAATTTAATACTATCATACCAAAAACAGTTTTTAAATAAATTACTTGATCACTTGACATCCCATTATTTGTCGATTTGTTCAAGCGGGCGCTATTAATGTTTCCATTTGTCCCTGTCACATGCTAGTGTAGTGAAATGGCATCTGCTTTCTCCAGGATTACGAAGAGTCTCAAACCATTCATTCAGGGTCTTGACAAAGAAGTCTGACCATTTTGTAGGTGGGAGGCCACATGATCTTTTGACATCCCATGGGATCTAGTCAGTAATAGTCCACAGTTGTGTCCAAGTCACATTACATGTCCAGCCCATCTGATTTTCGATGCCTTGGCAAACAAGACAGCGTCCCTGAATCTCGATCCTCAACAGAGGTCAGAACTCCAGATTCCTTCTCTTACTTGAGTGAGGCATGATATTCCAAGCATTGCTCTTTCGATTCCTCTCTGGGAGACCTGAATAGCATTCTCATCCTGCTTTCGTAGGGCCCAGGTCTCTGAGGTGTATGTTGATGCAGGGAGAACAGTGGAGTTGAAGAGATGTGCTGGAGCTGGAGGTTCTTTGTCCTTTTAGCTATTTTTTCGATGCTCTTGAAGGCATTCCATGCTGCTTTCTTCCTACTGCGCAGCTCAGGTTTTAGGTCATTCATCATGTTGAATTCTAGACCTAGGTACACATAACTGCTGCATTCAGAGATGTTTGTTCCGTTCGAGAGTGAATGGAGCAGCTAGAACTAGTTCAGCCACCGGGTTCAGCGCCAGTGAGTTGAGGCAAAAGTAGGAGGCAAAGCCCGAGGCACCATGGCCCATGCCCTGTGACATCTCCCAGATCTGCATCCACAGGACATTGGCCAGCCCCTTCTGCTCGGGCTGGATCCAAGCCACGAGGGATCTATCCACGCACCACCACCACTGTGGTATCTGTATAGACACAGATTCAGGGGCAGAGCTGCTACCAGCTCTTCCCATTGTGCTCCCTGTGCTCCACTGATCATCAGGCATCCAGGAGGGAGGGTGACTTCCAGCCCAAGCCAGCTATCCCAATAGAGCCTTGGAAGAATTCAGAGGAACCATACACCATTTTTTAAATAAATATGTTTGTAAATTCCTCTTCAGAAAATGTAACCCAGGTATTTTAAAGCCATTAACAAGTATATTTGTCCATTATAGTTTACTTTGATTTAAGGAACTATTCTCCCATAACCTACTTCATACCCTGGCATAGCAGCAATTCATTAATGATATATTTAAGACAAAATCAACCTGAGTAGCTTTATAGGTTTTTTCCCTTTTTAAAATGTTTACCCTTTTCCCATTATCTGTAATTTCCCTTTAACAGAAACAAAGGAAACCTATTCCAGAAATTTGTGACAAAAAGCAAAATGATTTAATACTATAGCATTTAAGTTGAAAATTTGTTCACTGTTCAGTCTTCCCATACATCATAGATTTGCTCGAGTGAAAACCAGTAACATCTCCATATGACCTGTGTCATGTAAGTAGAGCCCAAGGGCACCTGCTTGCTCCAGGAACATAAAAGCCTCAAACCATTCCATCAGGTCATGGGAATGAGGTCTATAATTTTTACTGGTATTTGGCATATCAAATACGACACGGGTAGCTTGCCAGGCTCTGCCAAGCGGGTAGCATACTTTTGTAGTCATCTCAAAATCCAGCATTTATTGATGAACCGCATGGCGCAAGTGGCCGCTCAATCTGAGCTGTGATAGGCTGGTCTCCTGGGTGGAGTTCTGATGAGGGGGAAGTCCGGATGTGGAAAATGGAGGTCCTCACGGAGTGGGGGGGGTCGTCTGGCTTGTTGTGAGGCTCTGCTGGGGTGGCGGGCCAGGGCTAGAACCTGCCATCCCTCCCGGGCGCCTCATGAGTAGCTGGGCACAGTGAGAGCCAGTAGCTCTGCCCCATGTCTGTCTCTGGATCAGCATAAATTGAAAATTTGAAAAGGGGAAAAAACTTCTTTAGTAAGGAGTTAAGAAAGGCAAAGTGAATTGATGAAGAGACCTGCCTTGGAAATTGAGAAAATTAGACTATCATAAATATGCTTATACTCATTGGCAATCCCAGGAAAATCAGAAAGGAAAAATCTTAACCTTCTTAGACTACTGTTTTGGAGTATCCATATAATTAGATATGTCTTTAATAAAACAGTTATCACTTATATAAACCGTTTTAAATTTATGTCTTTTAATGACATAACATAATTTCTAATGGTATTCAGAAGACAGCAATGGTGTAAAGACTGGTGCTGGAGTCACAGCAGAGCAGATGTGGTGTTTGCCTTTACGTGGTTGGCCTGAGTTCAATCTCTGGTATCCTATATAGTTCCCAAGCTCCACCGAGCCCCACCAGGAGGGATCACAGAGCCAGAAGCAGCTCCTGAGCATCACGGGTATAGCCAAAAACAATAACCCAAACAATGACTATATAATATACATACACTTAAATAAATTAACTACTTTATTATATATGCATATATTTTGTTTTTTAAAATAGGATTTTGAACTTTGGTTATTATTTAACTGGCTTATTAGTTTGATAAGCAGTTTATGTTAACCATTATGCTATACAGTGGCCAACAAGAAACAAAACTTGGTTCAGGGTAGTTTACTGTTTTCCTTCACAAATTTTTCAGGAGTTTGGGTATTTCTCTGAGGATGAATTTCCAAACGTAAAAATAAAAAACCCACATATGAATATTTTTAAAAATTATGTTGCAAAGAAGATCTGCGAATTTAAATGCTTTTTTGAGATGACTTGGAAAGAACTGTGTTTTTGCCATATTTTCATCCAGGATCTTCAAATTCATGAACATAAACTAACAAAACTGAGATGAGTTAAAAAAAACAACAAAAAATAAAACCCAAGTAGCTAGAAAGAGATGAAGATTGGAATAGTTAACATCATTGGGGCATTGTTGGCTTTTATTATTATTATTATTATTATTATTATTATTATTATTATTTTGCTTTTTGGGTCACACCCGGTGATGCTCAGGGGACTCTCTTTGCTCAGAAATTACTCTTGGCGGTGCTCGGAGGACCATATGGGATGTCGGGGATCGAACATGGGTCAGCCACTTGCAAGGCAAATGCCCTACCCGCTGTGCTATCACTCCGGCGCTACATTGTTGGCTTTAATGTTAAGTGGCTCAGTGGTTCAAACAAGGACACCTGGGTTCAGTGGCTTTCCATGTCATGTCATTCTTCTGACTTTTCTTATGTTTTCACCAAGTCGGGCAGGCTCTGCACATACATTGTGAATTTTACAGTCCTGGGGGAGGGAATTGGGGACATGGGTGGTGGTTGAGGGGCACTGGTGGAGGGCGGGGTGCTGGAACACTTTGTGACCAAAACCCCAAGCGTGAACAATGTTGTAATTGTATATCTCACGGTGGTATAATAAAATGTTAAAAAAAAACATTAAGAGCATTTTTTTCCTTAAATACTTTCAGCAAATGTCCCAAGAATTGTCTCTCACTGAGTTGACTTGCATGTTAGCTAATCTTGGAACAAATCACTCTTCTGTAAGATCATCTTGATCAATAACGCTAGGAAATCTTACCTCAGATGATATGGTTACGCATCTGGGAGATGTTGCTTCATAACAGACATAAGGCTGCTTTCATCAAAGAAGAAATAGGCACTGGGAGTGTAAACGTGATGTCCATTTAAACTGGTAACACCATGTGTTAAGCAGATGAAAAAACTAAACTTAAAGATGTGAATAGCTCAATGTCATTCTGCTAATCAGGCACAGAGCTGAGAATACTGGCTAAGTCCATATTCCAATACTTCAGTGCTATTTGGGTCATACTTCCTCTTTTTATGACCACAAATAATTTAATGACTATCATGTATACAGTTCTGATTTTAAAGTAATAATATTATTTTAAAGTAAATATATTATTTTAAAGTAAATTTTATTAAAGTAATAATATTATTTTAAAGTAATAATATTTATTTTGATAATAGACTATATTGTAAGTAACTTATACACATGGAACTAGCTAGTTGGCTGGGTGGGTATGGATAGATGGATGGAGAGTGATAGAGAAATAAATGGATGAATGGATAGATGAATGGATGGACAGACAGACAGACAGACAGACAAGACAGGCAGGCAGGCAGGCAGGCAGGTAAGCAGAGAGACATGATTTACTTGTCTGGCAGATGAGGTGATTTGTCACTGGCTAATGCAGATAAAGTCAACATTGTACTGCCTTCCCTCTAATGATCAAATGTTGGGGGATTTTAGAGAAAAGTGTGGTTAGACCCATCGCGTTTCTTATTATGTTTTAAATGTCTCATTCTCCTTTCTTCCATAAGGAAAACCTGGTTCCAGAAGTCATGCATGTTCCTTGTCACCCTATGCACCCTATGCACTGAATTTTGTGACCCTCCCACCAAATTCTTGTGGTGAATCACTAATCCTGGAAGTGACACTAATGGGAGATGGAGTCCTCATGAATGGAACTAGCTCCCTTCATAGAATCCCTCATCGATCTCGAATTCTACCTTGATATATACATATATACATATATATGTATATGAGACAGACATGGGGCAGAGCTGCTACTGGCTCTCACTGTGCCCAGCTGCTCATGAGGTGCCCGGGAGGGATGGCAGGTTCTAGCCCTGGCCCGCCACCCCAGCAGAGCCTCACAAGCCAGACGACCCTCCATTCCATGAGGACCTCCATTTTCCACATCCAGACTTCCCCCTCGTCAGACCTCCATCCAGCAGACCAGCCTATCACAGCCAAATGCGGGATTTTGAGATGACTACAAGAGTATGCTCTCTGCACAGCAGAGCCTGGCAAGCTACTCGTGTCATATTTGATATGCCAGATACCAGTAATAATTATAGACCTCATTCCCATGACCTGATGGAATGGTTTGAGGCTCTTTATGTTCCTGGAGCAAGCAGGTGCCCTTGGGCTCTATTTACATGAGCCAGGTCATATGGAGATGATACTGGTGCCCGCTCGAGCAAATCGATGATGAACGGAAGACAGTGACAGTGATATATATACATATACATATATATATACATATATACATATATACATATATACATCACTGTATCACTGTCTTCCCATTGTTCATCGATTTGCTCGAGTGGGGCACTAGTAACATCTCCATTTGTCCTGTCACAAGCAAGTGCAACCCAAGGGCATCTACTTGCTCCAGGGACAGGAGGGGCCCAAAACCATTCAGATTATGGAACTGAGGTCCATAATAATTACTAGTCTTTGACATAAATAAGTAAATAAAACATGGGTAGCTTGCCAGGCTTACCGTGTAGGTGGTATAGTCTCAGTAGAAGGCTCTCAAACCGAGCATATAGTGATGAAACTTAAAGGGGGGAAGATCAGGTTTTCTCTTGGATGGAGCTCTGAGGAACTATGGAGTCTGGATGTTGAGAATGACTAACTGCAAGATGTGTAGTTTGCTCTGGCTTCTTCCAGGCGTACTGGTATCAGTCAAAACATGTCTAGAACTATTTACTATATATAAATGTGAAAGAACTTGGGAAGAACCTTATGCTAAATATAAAATCCTATAAAAATATCTCTCTTCCGGGGCAACTGGCATGGAGGCGGAGGAAAGGGTAGGACCCAAAACTCCACTCTGAGTCCGGCCAGCATGGTCTCTCCCCGCTCATGAGAGCAAACCCCTTGAAGCAATGTTGGACTCAGCCAGAGGATGGCCAAGCCCCTTACCAGGAGGTCAGCTCCGTGGGTTGCTTCCACATGGAGCCAATCGAGCAGCACAGCTGTGGGTCTGAAGTGGATGGGTCTGGATCTCCTCTGGGGTTGCAAATTAGCTGAGTCTGTCGTGGGTGGGTTTCTCTTCCCGGGGCAACTGGCATGGAGGTGGAGGAAAGGGCAGGGCCCAAAACTCCACTCCGAGTCTGGCCAGCGTGGTCTCTCCCCCGCTCATGAGAGCAAACCCTTGGAGCAATGTTGGCCATCCCTGGCCGAGTCCAACATATATACATATATACATATATACACATATACATACATACATATATGCATATATGCATATATACATATAATATATACATATAATATGTACATATATACATATATACACATATACATATATACATATATGCATATATACATATTTGCATATATACATATATACATATATACATTTCCTCGTCAAGACCCTGAAGGAACGGTTTGAGGCTCTTCATATTCCTGAATCAACCAGATGCCATTGGACTACATTGGCACGTGATAGGTCCAATGGAAATGTTACTGGCACCCGCCGAGCAAATCGATGAATATCACTGTATCACTGTCTTCCTGTTCATTGTCGATTTGCTCAAGCACGCACTCAGTAACATCTCCATATGACCTGTCTCATGCTAGTAGAGCCCAAGGGCATCTGCTTGCTCCAGGAACATAAAGAGCCTCAAACCATTCCATCAGGTCATGGGAATGAGGTCTATAATTGTTACTGGTATCTGGCATATTAAATACGACACGGGTAGCTTGCCAGGCTCTGCCGTGCGGAGAGCATACTCTTGTAGTCATCTCAAAATCCATCATTTATGATGAACCGCGCGACCATAAGCGGCCGCGCAAGCCCGGGCTGTGATAGGATGGTCTGCTGGGTGGAGTTCTGATGAGGGGAAGTCCAGATGTAGAAAATGGAGATCCTCATGGAGTGAGGGGTCGTCTGGCTTGTTGTGAGGCTCTGCTGGGGTGGTGGGCCAGGGCTAGAACCTGCCATCCCTCCCGGGCACCTCATGAGCGGCTGGGTACAGTGAGACTCAATAGCAGCTCTGTCCCATGGCTGTCTCTGGATCAGCATACCTGGGCCGGATTAAAAAGACTGCAGCAGGGTGGAGCCTCGATGAGCCGGGCTGTGATAGGCTGGTCTGCTGGGTGGAGTTCTGACGAGGGCGAAGTTCGGATGTGGAAAATGGAGGTCCTCATGGAGTGGGGGTCATCTGGCTTGTTGTGAGGCTCTGCTGGGGTGGTGTGCCAGGGCTAGAACCTGCCATCCCTCCCAGGCATCTAGTGAGCGGCTGGGCACAGTGAGAGCCAGTAGCAGCTCTGCCCCATGGCTGTCTCTATGAATAACGGGATTCAAGTGATCAAGTGACAAATCTACATATCTACATATCTACATATCTACATATCTACATATCTACATATATATATATATATATATATATATATATATATATATATATATATATATATCATAGGAAGAAACAACCACTGACAAAATTAGGACGCTATTACCCTACCTCCTCTTATGGGTGCCTGGATATTCAAGTGCTAACCTCCAGAGTGTGAGATGCACATCTGTTACTTCAGCATGACTGTCTGTATACGGCACTTTTTTTAGTAGCCTGAGCAAACCAAGGTAGGAATTCTGCTCAGAGATAACACCTGATCTGAACTATGCCAGCAGCATCATCTGCCATAGAAACCTAAACCTAAACCGCCTGACTCAGTTCCACAGTCATAGCAAGAAATCCAAACTCAACTGATGATTGGGCCTATGTACCTCCTAATATTCTAAAAATAGGCAGAGTCTAGAGCCCAATTGATCTTAAACAGAAATCCTGGATTTCTCTTGGCTTCTGATCTGAGGTTCTAAACTATTCTGAGGCACAACCACAGTTCTAATTCTGCATGATACACAATCCTCATCCTCTGCTGGATTTGATTAACTCAGTTTCTAATATTTGCTCTTAGGAGGAAATATTGGAGCTGACACTGCCTTTGTACTCATCTTTCAATTGCTCAGTTGAATACTAATATTATCTTATTTTACTTCATATATTTCAAAATTCTGGGGCAAATTTTGTTTCTAAGTTAAATATTCCATTGACGTAGAACATTTTTGCTTTCATTCTTCCCCAGTTCCAGAAAGTTGATAAATAAATAACTTTTTCTTACAGTGTAATTTTCTTCTTAAAAAACAGAAGCTTTAGTGAGGAACAAATAAACCAAATGGATTTTACATGTTTTATTAAGTTTTGCTGTTTACTGCTCATAAATAATAATGGGAAATTCATTTGGGGGGGATTTTGCATAAATATTTTACATAAGTGGGTAAATGCCCATAAGTGGGTCTTTATTTTTGGGGTTTTTTTTCTTTTATGTGTCACACCTGGCAATGCTCAGGGGTTTCTCCTGGCTCTGCACTCAGGAATTACTCCTGGCGGTGCTCGGGGGACCATATGGGATGCCCGGGGATCAAACCCGGCTGGCATGGGCCGGCCACGTGCAAGGCAAACACCCTACCTGCTGGGCTATCGCTCTGGCTCCCCATAAGTGGGTCTTTGGATGCCATAGTACTCATGATTAGTTACATTTTCACCTATCACTATCACTATCTTCCAGTTTATCATCTATTTGCTAGAGCGGGCACCAGTAATATTTCCATATTTCCTGTCTCATGTGAGTAGAACCCAAAGGCATCTGCTTACCCAGGAACATAGAGAGCCTCAAACTATTATATTAGGTCATGGGGATGACCTAATATAAATGTTACTGGTATTTGGCATATCAAATACGACATGAGCAGCTTGCCAGGCTTGCTGTGCGGGTGGCATATTGTTGTAGTCACCTCTAAATAAAGCATGTATTGATGAACTGCGCGGCCGCTTAGTGGCGCGCAAGCCGGGCTGTGATAGTCTGGTCTGCTGGGTGGAGTTGTGATGAGAGGGAAGTCTGGATGTGGAAAATGGCGGGCCCCATGGAGTAGGGGAGGGTGGCTTGTTGTGAGGCTCTGCTGGTGCGGCAGGCCAGGGCTAACACCCGCCATGCCTCTCGGGCACCTCACGAGCAGCTGGGCACAGGGGTGAGCAAGTAGCAGCTCTGCCCCATGTCTGAGAGTCTCTGGTTCAGCATACCTGGGCCGATTGAAAATAAACTGGTGCAGGGTGGCTGTTGATGATCCGGGCTGTGATAGTCTGGTCTGCTGGGTGGAGTTGTGATGAGAGGGAAGTCCGGATGTGGAAAATGGCAGGCCCCATGGAGTAGTGGAGGGTGGTCTGGCTTGTTGTGAGGCTCTGCTGAGGTGGCAGGCCAGGGCTAGAACCCATCATGCCTCCCGGGCACCTCACGAGCAGCTGGGCACAAGGAGAGCAAGTAGCAGCTCTGCCCCATGTCTGAGAGTCTCTGGTTCAGCATACCTGGGCTGGATTGAAAAAAAAACTGCTGCAGGGTGGCTGTTGATGATCCGGGCTGTGATAGTCTGGTCATTTTCACCTCACTTATAAAAAATACTGTTTTTCCCGAAAAATCCTTGAGTTATGATGAATTCATACAGCCAGGGCCAGGGCCAGGGCATGTTTGTAAATTTAACCTCCATGTGTGATACATGCAGTCTAGAAAAACTCAAATTCAGTATTTCTACTGTCTTTCTTCCAAAGTTTTTAAGAGTCAAATTAATTTAAATAAACAACATGATAGTGATGGTGGGAAAAACAATCACCAGAAGAAAGCCATGACAATATTTAATTTTAAATAAAGCGGAAACAATTCTTTACTTTGGCAGGAAAATGTAGACGGTTGTGGGAGTGTTGCATGAATAAAGAATCACAGTCATTTTTTCCCAATGCCTACCACTTCCTAATTTTTACCTATCTGGATTAAAAATGTCAATGGAAAAACAATATTTGTTTTTCCTGTTTTTTGTAGAAAATATTTAAGTTAATAAATCTTAACTATGTATTAACTATTAATTTCTTAATTCTTTTCTATTAAGGCCAGACAGAGTTCAAAGTAAATAGTTGAGAAAAATGGAAACATTTTCCTCTGATCTCACAGGCCCTTCTTTTAGAGGAAGGTGTGATAAGGCAATTAAAGTGTGGCTAAAGAGGAGCCTGTACAACCCAGAACGCAGTGCCGTTTTCTACAAGCATACTCTTTTTTCGGGACAACTGGAATTAGAAAGGTGAAAGGTGGAGTGAGATGAAGAAGAGAAGTGCATGCCCAAAGGCCCAGAAACAAGAGAGATCCAGGAAGGTGGATGGTTCTAAAGCCAGCAGGTAGAGACGAAGCGCGAGCAGTTCAGGTATGGAGGCTGTCCAGGAACCAAAACACAGGAGAGTGGAGTGTTGCCATTGCCTCTTGAATCACAAAGGAAGTGACACAATCAATATCCATTTCAACAAGTCCTATCAAGAAGTCAATAAGGGTCCTAGAGAGAAAATAGTGGAGTGGGAAGAAACTCCAAGGAGCGACTACAGCTATCTCAGGGTTCACTAGAGCGAACAGATGGGTGAACAGAGCTTCAGGGGCAGTGTAACAGAGGGGGTGGATTACATCTGGGACACTTGGACGCATAGGAAATATGAGCTTGCTGATCCATCAGTGTGGAGGAAGATAGTCAATGCTTCTTTACATACCCCTTCTGGGTACTGAAACAGGATACTATGACACTGTGGCACCCTCCCTTTCTACTTCTCCAGCGGGATCATCGGTGTGGGAGTTCTCAGTTCTGCTGTTCTGCACAAGAACCAAGACCTAGTAAGGAGATGACGCACCCAAATCAGCTTCTTCTGGTGGAATTCCTTGCACTTGTACGGCCTTGTGAGAGAATCTGTCTCATGAGAAGTGAAAATGACCCAGGCAAGTTCAAAGAAACTGGGGACATTGGTGGAAGGAAGCAGAACTGGCGATGGAATTGGTGTTGGAAAATTGTATGCCTGAAGTTCAACTATGAATAACACGGGCAACTCATGGTGTCTCAATAATTTTTTATCAAATAATTTACAAAAAATATTTTTTAAAAAAGTTAAAAAAAGAGGCAGATTCCTTGACCCCAGTAACTTGTTTTATTTTTTCTGCTCTTCCATGGCCTTCCTCCATGCAAGCTGCCTGGAGGCAGAGAAGCCACCTTGGATAATACCAAGACTACCTCAGCAGGAAGCAGAAAAAGGGGAATTGAGTCATGGAAGATGTGACAGACCCACCTCACGAGGACTAGTGCATATGCCTCTGGGAGTCCTCTCACGCGAGAAGAAATAACCCTTTGGTTGTGAATCCCCTAGACTTGACAGCTGAAAGCTGAATGCTGTGACAAGCAACACAACAGTTTTCGTGTCCCTTTGACCAAGCCCTCTGGTATTCCAGCTTAGTTTTCTCCTTTTTTATGGAAGTAATAAAATGAGTGCTCTTTAAAGCAACACATCCGTTATCCCACTCAGTTTGCCAAGCTGGACTTCCAGGACAGACTTCGCAGGAAAACTATTTGGAATGAGAGCCTCAGGATCTTTTATGACGCTGCGGTAAAATATCTGCAGGAGAATTTGAAGAAATCCTTGGTTCTCTCCCCAGAGCTCTTGCCATTTACAGTTTTCAGCATCACAAAGGGAGATTCAAAGCAAATTTGATTTATTCAGGCTACAAAAAAATTCCCTCACCTCTCTCATTTCCACAGCATGATAGAGAAGAAAGAAGATAAACCGGACTCATCCATTAAATTTGACGTAGCGTCCCAGCGCCTAAACAGACTGTCTGGAATCAGAGATCTTGTCTTATCTTCTTGTACAACCAACCCTGCCTGAAGTCTCTGGTCCCTCACCTACTGAGTCCCCAGACTAAAACATATCCAATCACTCACTCATTTATTTAGTTTTTCGATAAACACTTACTGAGAAAGTGCCTGTGCTAATTGCTAGCATTCTACTGTCCCTCAGAAATCAAAGACAACTATAATCCCTATCCCTGTCTCAAAGAAGATATGAAATGACAGGAGGGAGGACATTTAACGAGCACAGGGGAGGAGATTAACAACATGCCCGGGAGGATGAAACCCAGATAAACACCAGCATTTGCCACGGGAACAAGGGAAAAGTGTTCATGGCAGGAACAGAAAATAAAGTGACTCGGAGCTGAGCGATCATGCAAGGACTAAAGAGGTTGCCTTGTCTCTGACCGACCCAGAATCTATTCCAGTACCTCCAGAAGTGCTCTCTACACAAAGAACCAGGAGTAAGCCCTGATCGCCTCTGTGTGTGGCCCCCCAAACAAAAATAACTAAGAACAAGGGAAAGGAGTGAGAAAAAGAAGAAAAACAAAGGAAAACAAATTCTATTGCCCTCGCATTGAAACTCATGATATCCTTTACTTCCTAGGGTAGAAGGTACATGTAGAGATGAGGGGTCAAAATTTAAAAATATGAAGCATCTAAAGGAAAGTTAGCCTCTGGCAGGAGGTAGGGGATAAGGCAAAGGAGATAAGGAGGAGGCGGCTCCAAGTGAGACTCCAGATTTCTGGGTGGCTAAGTGAATTATCATCCCATTCTCTGAAGCTGGAATATAGACAGGAGGTGGTTTAAGGAGAAAATGTTTTCCACCTTGTATTAGACTGGGAAGCAATGTGCCTAGTGAAAACAGTGCTTTCAGATAAGAGAGAACCCACTTCCTCCACCAGCCCTGCAGAGCAGCAGGTTCATGTCTCTGGTCTTCCAATCTCTCCATGCCATGATCCATCCCTACTGGCTATTGGACTTCAGAGAGACCTAATCTGTCTAACTGCTTGAATATACTTAAGTACCAAGTACACACTATTTAAGTCAAGCAAATTTAACAATTAAAGCGATGCTAGAAGGATAGGTAAGTTTAGCAGGGATGAGCAGAAAAGAATAGTATATTTAGACATGATTCTTGTGAGGCAAGGTATCCACATTACCTTATTTGTGCCCAAGGAAATGTGTGTTTTGCATGAAGTTGAAGTAATATGAGAGCAAAACCATTTCCAAGACCACCCAATTCATATGTTTTAAGTTGTTTGGGGTCAGCTGCATTCAGGAATAGTCCTGTGACTGTGCTCAGGCATTGCTTCTGGCAGGGCTCTTGGGACCATGTGAAGTGAGAGGACAGACCCTTCACATGAGGCCCAGTGCTGTCTACTTCCAAAGTCTTATTAGGATTGAAGTTCCTCAGCAGCAGTGCTGAGCTGGTCACCACACAGGAATGGATGCATCCTCCTCTTCCTTCCTTTTTCCATATACTACAAAACTGATGGAAAAGTTAGGAAATACAGGGAGAAGGACAACCCGGGCTGGAGTCAAGCAGGAAGGAGCTGCCTTCTGCTTCTTCCAAGCACAGTGTTTCAGAGCTCTGGGTAAACGAATCTAGATTTGCTCCCTGCAAAATATATCCACTAAGGTTTTTGAAACTCCGGCTTCAAAAATTGGTACATTCCTCTTAACATGCTTTTGCTGTGTCCCACAAGTTCTGATAGTTCGTGTTTTCATTTTCATTTTCTTCCTGTGGATTTCCTGGAAAGATTGTCTGTTTGATTTCTTTGGATTTCAGCATCACAGTTTTTAGAATCACAAAGGAAGATTCAAAGTGAATTGGATTTTTTGGATCTTTGGATTTCCTGTTTGATTTTTTCTATAATCCACTGGTTGTTCAGCAGTGAGCTGTTCAGTTTCCAGGTGTTTGATTTGACTCCCTGTTTCTGTGTGTGGTTAACTTCCATTTTCAGTGCATCATGGTCTGAAAAAAATAGTTGGCATAATTTCTCTCTTTTATTTTATTGAGGTATGCTTTGTGGCTCAGCATGTGGTTTATCTTGGAGAATATTCCATGTACACTAGGATGAGACAGACAGACATGGGGCAGACATGGGGCAGAGCTGCTACTGGGATGAGACAGACATGGGGCAGACATGGGGCAGAGCTGCTACTGACTCTCACTGTGCCCAGCCGTTCATGAGGTGCCCAGGAGGGATGGCAGGTTCTAGCCCTGGCCTACCACCCCAGCAGAGCCTCACAACAAGACCTCCATTTTCTACATCCGGACTTCCTCCTCCTCAGAACTCCACCCAGCAGACCAGCCTATCACAACCCGGCTCATCGAGATCCACCCCTGCTGCAGTCTTTTTTTATTCCGGCCCAGCAGAGCCTCACAACAAGTCAGACGACCCCCACTCCATGAGGACCTCCATTTTCCACATCTGGACTTCCTCCTCATCAGAACTCCACCCAGCAAACCAGCCTATCACAGCCCGGCTCATCGAGATCCACCCTGCTGCAGTCTTTTTTAATCCGGCCCAGGTATGCTGATCCAGAGACAGACATGAGGCAGAGCTGCTACTGACTCTCACTGTACCCAGCCGCTCATGAGTTGCCGGGAGGGATGGCAGGTTCTAGCCCTGGCCCACCACCCCAGCAGAGCCTCACAATAGCCAGATGACCCCCACTCCATGAGGACCTTCATTTTCCACATCCAGACTTCCTCCTCATCAGAACTCCACCCAGCAGACCAGCCTATCACAGCCCTGCTCGCCCGGCCGCTTGTGGCTGCGCGGTTCATCAATAAATGCTGGATTTTGAGATGACTACAATAGTATGCTACCCACACGGCAGAGCCTGGCAAGCTACCCGTGTCATATTTGATATGCCAGATACCAGTAACAGTTATAGACCTCATTCTCATGGTCTGATGGAATGGTTTGAGGCTCTTTATGTTCCTGGAGCAAGCAGGTGCCCTTGGGCTCTACTTGCATGAGACAGGTCATATGGAAATGTTACTGGTGCCCGCTCGAGCAAATCGAAGATAAACTGGAAGATGGTGACAGTCACACTGGGATGAAAAGTTCGGTATATATCAACCAGCCCACTTTCTTCCATTTCTTCCTTCAGGGCCAGTATTTCCTTGGTGAGTTTCAGTCTTGTCGACCTATCAAGAGTTGATAAAGCAGTGTTGAAGTCTCCAACTACTACTATTGTGTTACTGTCAATTCTTTCTTTGAAGTCTATTAGCAATATTTTGCTGAACCCTCGTTGGATGCATATATGTTTAGGAGTGGGATTTCTTCCTGATATACTTGTCCCTTAATTATTAAGAAATGGCCTTTATCGTCCCTTCTAACCTTTTTTAGCCTGAAGTCTATGTTGTCAGATATTAGCATGGCCACACTGGCCTTTTTGAGCGAAGTTGTTTTCATGGAGAATTGTCTTCAGCCTTTGACTTTGAGTCTGTGTATGCTCTGATTGTTCAGATGCATTTCTTGTAGGCAGCATAATGTTGGATTCAGATTTCTAATTCATTTTTCCACTCTGTGACTCTTAATCAGTACATTTAGCCCATTGACATGGAGAGAGATTATTGTCATAGGATTTTGTTCCATCTTTTTGAATAAGTTTGTTGCACTTTTAGGGTTTGTCTTATCTTATAGTAGCTCCTTCAGTCCTTCTTTTTAAAATTGGTTTTGAGTATGAAGTTCTTGAGCTGTTGCTTATCCATGAAGTCGTGTATCTTTCCTTCATATCTGAATGTGAGTCTGGCCGGGTAAAGAATTCTTGGTGAGTCCTTCAGTTCATTGAAACTTTCAAGAATATCCCACCATTGTCTTCGGGCTTGGAGTGTTTCCTCTGAAAAATCTCTTGTAAATCTTAGGGATGTTCCTTTATATGTGATTTCCTTCTGAGATCTTGGTGCTTTCAGTATTCTATCTCTATGGTTCTTGTCATTTTAATTAGGATGTGTCTTCGAGTATTCTTATTTGGGTTTCTTTTAGATGGAAACCTTGAATTTGGGCCTCCTGAATCTGGGAGCAAGTACTCTTTAGTTCTGGAAACTTCTCAGCAGTGATTGCTTTCATAGTTGCTTCTTCATCAGGGTTTTCTTCCTGTCCCTCTGGGACTCCAGTGATTCTATGTTACTCCTATTGGCTTCATCTCAGTTATTTCTTGTTGTCTGAGATCCTTGCTGACCTCCTGGTGTCTCCTCACCACATGTACAGTATGAGTCACCCAGTCCTTTCCCCACCTTTGGTCTAGTGTACAATGATCAGCTTCTTTACATTTGCTGATCTCTCCCTCCCCAGTTCATGGACTAGGGCTCACACTGGGCTCCGCTCTGTCCAGCAGACAGTTTTGGTATCTGTGCTTTGGCAGAAATCCCATAACCTGTGTCCCCTAACTGGCCTTGGCACTCTGTTGTCTGCTGTGCAATTTCCCAGGCCACTTCTCAAGGCACAGGCATGGTCCAGTAATTCCTTGTCCTCTCAGCTCGCCTTTGCTCTTGGACTACCTAGGAAACTGCTGCTCTCCTTCTATCTGCTCCGGCACAGGGGAGTGACAGAGATCACCTGGTAGGGGATGGCGTGGCTTTCAGAGCCCAATTCTCTATCTGCAACCATTCCCATTCTCTGACTCTCTCTGGCAAGTAGGATGGAAAGGGCCCAAATCAAACAAGGTTATCTGGCAACCCTCATCTGCTCTCCACTTCCACCATTGTTCCCTTTCCTGCAACACTACTCAGTATATTTTCTTTATTTCCATTTGTTACCAGTGTGATGGTGCAAATTGAGAAATGGTGGCCAATTTAAACTCCCTTTAAAGATACAGAAACCCAAAGAGTCAATGACCAGGACAGCATAAAAACTCAGCACTATGTTCTAACTTCATTTGAACAGTACCTTCTAAAGAGAACTTCTCATTACTCAACCACAAATTATTGGAAATTTGTGTCAAATGAGCCCCTCCCAATGACTCTGATGGGAGAGCAGTTCTCAAAATGACATTTTTAACACATACTCCCATCTTCTAAGGTATGTCGCCCCAGATCAAATCTTGAAAACGGATCTAGAACTGTCACATACCTGTCAAAGGTTTGTACAAAGCTGATTTTCCTAGAAACTTTTCATTTTTCCTTCTTTCCCTGTAACTGTAAACAATTCTATTAACCTCTTTCATCTCCAGCTCTTCATCTATAAGTGTTAAGTGTTGCCCACACAAAATGTGATCCTTTGTTATTTCTCTGAGGTTGTGGGGGGGCCAGGCGAGGGACCTTATGACATTGGTATATCAGCACTTAGTTGATGGTGCATTGCTGAAACGTGCTCTTATTTTTACTAAAAAGAAGCAAACTGTCAAACCTGTCCTCTTTCCCACAGGAGACGTTTAAGAAAGCAAGCCTTGGAGACCTCATGGCAGCTGGTAAGGGCAAGCCCTCACTTAAACCTGAATCTTCTGATTTTAAATCCAATTCTCACTTTGCTACATGTCACCAGAAGCTTTTCTCAAGATTCTTATCCATATGTTTTTAACTAAGAAGTAAAGATGCTGGACTCTCTCTGCACCCCACAAAGCTTTGGTCAAACTCAGGGGGAAACACTGGAATGTTTTCTCTATTATCATAGTAAACTCCCTGATTCCTACAGGACATTTTGTTGACAATGTTGGGTCTATTGTTTGGGCATGTGGAGACTCACACTTTGAACAAAGTATAACTGTGGCTCTAATCCTTGTCCCAAGATGCAGCACCAATGTGAGTTCCATGACCAGCTAAATTTAAGTTTTCCTGCCTTTAAACACATTGATTTTGAGTTTTATATAGAATCCCAGAGATTATATTTGACCAAAAACTTCACTGTGATCCTATTTCCCCCATCTCTAAAAAAAAAATAAAAAGGTAAAGATGATCCCTCTATGATTTGATACTATAATCATTAAGTTTCTGTGGTTCATGTACAGACATGGAAGCATTCTGAGCAAGTCTGTCCTTAGATTTTGTATGTTGAGAAATCATATTTCCCTTTTCCTTTACTTCCTCTGCCTGTGAATATTACATCAAGAAAGTAGTTCAGGCCAGAGAAAGTTAGAGAGATGGTGACTATATTTTAGCACGTTATTTCCATCTTTTCTTGTGCACTGAAATAGAAAATAGAAAAAAAAGAAAGGCCTTAAAATAGGAGGAATCACTTGTCTTCCCGCTCCATTTTAATTTTTAAAGACTAAGCAAATTAAATAATCTAGAAGCAGCTACTCTAGAAGGGGAAAGAATAATCTTTCCTTGGGGGGTATTTTTCTTTTTTATGTGCTAGTCCAAGAAAGTTAAATTTAAAAAGTACTAGCAAAAAGCAGTGAAGGAAAGAAAACAAAACTATTCAATGCAAATAGCTGCATCTCTGGAATTTCCAGTTTAAAGTCTAGTCGAAATGAATGGACAGGCAAGGAGAAGTTATCAGAAACAGAGATGAAGAACCTTGTAAATGTCATGGGAAGATCAGCAGAAAAAGGAAGAGAGGGAAGGCATTTCCTAATGGACACAGCAACTCCTCCTCCAACAGGACATCAGAATCGTCAGACTAGCACAAACACTTCAAATATCTTTGATGTGATAATTATTTGCTTCATAGCCTTAGAAGACAGTCCTGGGTCCCAGCTGGGCATAGTCCTGGTCAGTTTCTCATCGAACTCATTGATGACTGGAGTCCCTCAAGCCCACAAACGTCCATCGGATCCAGAGCTCAGCAAAGCAGGGATCTGTGGCTGGTGCTCTGGAGTCAGTTCCATGCTCTCTGTGTTGCTGCTCTCCTTCCCTTTGGCTGTACTTTGTTCTCTGGCCACTTGTGGGGAACTGCTGCATTCCCGCCTCTCCCTTCCACAGGCAAAAGTCAGAGAAAGGTCAGGTGCCCTTCAGAGAAAATCACCCACCCTGGCCCTTTCAACACATTCATTATCTCTGCCACTTGGCCATTTCCATGATCTATTTGGCTCCACTTCCAGCAGGAGACATTCAAAATGAACAATGGTATTACCTAGGTTACTTGGTCTGACTCCCCTCCCCTCCTCCACTTCCATTATTGCAGAACGATTAAAGAAAACTCACAAACCTGTACCAGCATCACGAAAGGCACAACACCCAAGCATTTTAACATCAATCAATATAAAAAGAAGTTACACGGTTCAGTGGTGCACCTTATGTCTGCATATTGGAGGCCTGGTGTTCAGTCCCTGGTATCTTCTGCCTCCTAATTTGCCCTCTGCCCACCCAAAATAAAAGTGCTCAGCTCTTTTTACATCTAGTATAATTATTAGCCCAGTTTGTATTCTGTTCAATAAATTTCTAATGACAAAAAAAAAGAACCAAAGCACTCAGCACGACTGCAGTTTCCATTTCTACGTCCCTTATTCAAATATGCCTTTGTGCACTCTACCCTTACAAGGCATCTCGGACACTGCACAACGTTCATTCTTCTCTATTCAATTACTGCTAAGATTGTTTGAAAATTCAAATTACTTTTTCTCTTTCCCACCAAATTCTTTCCCTGCTGTCTACATTAGCCCTCTATATTGTGGGCCACAGAGACAGTCTGGGTTAAGGTGTAGGCCTTGCATGCTGACAAACCAGGTTCTATCCCCGGCAATAAAGAACTGCCTGAGCACCTCAGATACAGCCGTGGAGGCCCTGATCATCCTGAGGTGTGACTCTGCAGGACACAGAGTGTTGCAGGACTCCTCTAAGAGCCTCTGCATCTGCTCTGAATTGCAGCCTGCAAATCACTTTGTAGATAAGGGGGTAATCTAAATGTGAAGTTTATCTGACCACGTATTCTGTACTAGCTGGTATAAATATTCTCTCATGCTACCACAATCATCTAGCTAGTCCCACAATTATTGTGGGACTAGCTAGATCTTACCAGCATATTTGCCTGGCCATGTTGGATCCCTAAATAATTAGACCAGAGAGAAATGCTGTTTGCCTCCAAGCAAGCAAGCATGGCTCTCTGATAACTCAAAGACAGCTAAAATACAAAACTACGTGAAGTAGACGAGACTTGTGAAGGCTTATAGAAATATTTGACTGGTACTAGTATTAGACTTTGGTACAGAGACAAGCCATCTCGGAAACCCCCTTCTCTACCTTAGAAAGGCTTTTACAGGCAGATCTTGGCTCAAGACATTAGCATATAAAAGGGCCTAGGTGAGGTGCTGGGAGAAATTACCTGAGGGCATTTGACCCTCCCTGCTTCCCATAACAGTGGGAGGGAGATCTGAGTTGCAAGGGTATAATACTAGCCTGCTTCCTCTCATGCTCCTCCTTTTTGGGCTCTCTCTTTGTGAGCTCGCACCCTTCTTGGGAATCTTGTCTTGTCTTTGTCTCTTCTTTACAGGGCCTTTACACATGGTGGCCACCATTTTGGCCTACACGTGGCTGGGGTTCTAGCCAGGAATCCTAAGCACTGGGTTTTTCTTATTGTGGATTTGTATGCCTGAACCTGTGATAAGTAAAGCCTTTTAAAACTGCATCGGATTCCTGAGTCTTCATTCATTCCCCGCCCGGCCCGGTAGAAGGGAACTTGCTTCCCGGCACTGTCAGGGAACCCGGCAGCGCTCCCGACAACGGAGCACTGCTGGGATGTCCCTGATTGCTTCCAGCCCTGAACAGCCCAAGTCACTTTGCATCCCTGATTTTGGACCCAAGCTTCAGTCCTGATTTGTCTGTTTAGTTGAGTAGCAGAGGGGGCTACTAAGTATGGCTTAATACTGCTAAAGCCCATAGTATGGCTTGGGAGTCCGCTCCCAAGAAAAACAACAGAAAAAGGACAACGAATATTTAATGTGTCTTTGTAAAAAGCGCTTCCCTAAAATGATATCCTAGCATTTCTTCACCGGCTGGGGTAATTGTCGGTTTTAACTTTGCTTGTTATTTCTCTTGTCTAACTGTATACATTTTCCATCCTTTTTTCCCACTTCTGGGCTCAGGAAAATCCCAGACTCATTAAAAATACCCTGCTGACCTCTGGAAACCAGGTTCCATTATTGGTTGGTTCTGGTCAGTATATGCAACAGGAGATATCACGGCAGAAAATTGGAGTGCAGGAACAGAAGGTAAATCCTTGTTTCAACAATGCACAGTTTTTTCTCCCAAATTCTTACCTTTATTACAGAGCTCCAGTTCGGCTCCACTTCTTCCTTCCATTATTTCTTGTTTCCTCTGCATGGAACTCATTCTAGGCAAGGGTACACGCAAACCAACACTGATTCAGAAATATGAAACAACACATTTTCCTCATTGTTAACTTTTTTAAATCTATAAATAATTCTGAGGCTGTTAACATGGGTTCACAATCCATGACCAGGTAAGTTCTAGCTCAAACTGTACTTGAACTAGCTTCCAAGGACAATAGCTTTGTATTAGCTTCCAAAGTCAATATCCTCTGCCCTATAATCACTCATCACTTTTAGACCATCATGACACACCCAGCCTAAGGGAATAAAACTCTCAAAGCTAGTGGCCCTGGGAGATCTGGTCCTATTCCCCAGACAGATGACTATTGTGTCATTCTTCACAGGCATAAAAATAGACAGATGTCTATTGTGTCTCTAGGAAAGGTGCGGAAAGATATGGAGCACAGATATCTGAGCTGTGATGCAGGGTCCTTCCACACATTCCTAGACATACTTAGGCAGCTCAGCTCTAGGAAATGAGGGAAAAGTTGTAAATGATGGCTGTGGAGAGCCTGAGAGATTTCTGGTCACCAAGTTACGTACTTTGTCCACAGTGATAGAACTATTCAGTTCTATAGATAGATAGACAGACAGACAGACAGACAGACAGACAGACAGACAGACAGACAGATAGATAGATAGATAGATAGATATAACAACAGTGATGATAAATAGATAGATAGATAGATAGATAGATAGATAGATAGAT
Source organism: Cryptotis parvus (assembly GCA_021461705.1). Lineage (NCBI taxonomy): Eukaryota > Metazoa > Chordata > Mammalia > Eulipotyphla > Soricidae > Cryptotis > Cryptotis parvus. Next base: position 128,178 of record JAJIBD010021564.1, read on the forward strand.
AGATAGATAGATAGATAGATAGATAGATAGATAGATAGATAGATAGATAGATAGATAGATAGATAGATAGATAGATAGATAGATGATAGATAGATAGATAGATAGATAGATAGATAGATAGATAGATAGATAGATAGATAGATAGATAGATAGATAGATAGATAGATAGATAGATAGATAGAGATATAACACTAGTGATAGAACTATCCAGAAGGACAGTAATTGCCTCAAGTGGTGTGTTTGTGTGTGTGTGTTGGGGAGGTCTTCAGCATAATAATTTGTGGTATAGACGTGGATATAACCTACAATAGCTCACACAAAAGAGTCCTTGATAGATTAATATGAATCCTAACTTATGCAGTGACTTGTGAGGTTAGGAAGAAAATATTTTTGAGCAACAAAGGCTGATTAAAACATAGCCTTGAGGTGGAGATCAAATCAAGACTAAAGCTGTTTATTCCCATTATTAAAACCCTTTGAATGGATTAAGGTAACACACAGTAAATCCTTTCAATTGGGGAAAATTGCTCAGGGAAAAGAGATGAAAGGTATGGACCTCCCTGCTCAGCCTCACTGGCCTAAGGCCTGTAATTAAGTTGAGACATAGGAAGCATGGTGTAGGAGGCAAGGATAAATTGCAAATCTAAGAAATATGACTAGAAAGAATTCTGGATGCAGCTATTGGCATATGGTCTTGAGTCCAAAATGCTTAAAATAGCTCCCATGTGAAATGTTTGCTGATGAAGAAATCAAGTGCATGGAACAAGATTGCCTGTGAAGAATGAAATGACCCTTGGTCCCCAAATTTCTAGGAGGCTGACATACAATTGAGAAAACTACTTAGCTTGCAATGAGGACACAGTGTGACAGCCTTATTTCACATTTAGATATGGCCAAGAAGGATGGAACCACCAGAATGTACAACCAACAGCCATGGAGAAACTTATAAGAGTGGCTTCTAGAAACTAGAATTACAATGAAAATAAGAAAACATTCTCCAGGGACAGAGAAAAGGGTTAAAACTTTTGCCATATGTGTGCTGACCCTGGTTCAATCCCAGCTCTTATGTGATCCCTGAGCCCCACCAGAAACATTCCCTGAGTACACATCCAAGGTGTAAGACCTGATGACCACCGGCTGTGGCCAAAAAACATAACATAAAACAGACAAAAAAAGTATTTCCCCACTGTCCCAGCATCAGAACTATTTCTACTATTGAGTAGTGTGATTTCAGAATTTCTACACACCAGTAATCATCTCTCTCTCGCTCTCTTTCTCTCTCTCACAGACACACACACAATTAGTTGAATGGAAAGGAACTTACATATATAACAACTAGAAGGAAAGAAAATTTCAGTCCTAATATTGATCACATATTCACGCTAGCTCCCTGTTAGGACATGGATCAGATTTTACTCACTGACCAACTCCCGTTCCAGTAGCTTTAGCCAATGTTCCACCAGCTGTATTCGGTCTATCATTTCAGGATGACAACATTCGCATGTCATTACACAATTTGCCAGGCCAACTCTTTCTCTGCCAGAAATACTTCATGGACTAAATGTTTTACTGGCCGGATAAGAATAGTATTGGGGGAAACGTCAACTCACCCATAAAGGGCCTGTGGTATTGAAACTGGCTCCAAAGAAACTAAGAGCCAGATTACCAGCAGCTCTCTGAGTAGGGACAGTTGTCTTCATCTTGTCCCCTCCCCACAAACCTAACTCTTCCTTTATTTAGCTTGTCACAGAAGCTAAATGCTTTATTTAGAGGTGACTACAAGAGTTTGCCACCTTCACGGCAAGCCTGGCAAGCTGCTCGTGTAGTATTTGATATGCCAAATACCAGTAACATTTATATTAAGTCATTCCCGTGACCTAATATAATGGTTTGAGGCTCTCTATGTTCCTGGAGCAAGCGGATGCCTTAGGTTCTACTAGCATGAGACAGGACATATGGAGATATTACTGGTGCCCGCTCTAGCAAATAGATGATTAACGGGAAGACAGTGATAGTGATAGTCATAGAAGACTGACGCGTCTTGGCAGATCAGTTCAGATGAGAATTTATGGCTCCTTCTGGCCACTTACCAAGTGGCAAACATCTCTCTAAAATGTGTTTCTCTGTTCTTTTCCCCTAATTATGACTTCTTATGCCCATGCAGGCAAGACTGCTAAAACTTTAAGGACGTGAGTTCACAATCTTCTCCCAAAACACTCCTTCTCCATGTATCACCGTGTCTCTCACTGACTGACTCACAGACAGCAGTGGAAACAGAACTTTGTAGTCACAGAGTGGAAGAGACAAACTATTGTTTTTGTGAGTCTCTAATTAAAGTCACTTATGACAAAATAACAGAATAGTCTCTGATTTATTACATAGGTATCCTTACTAGACTTCACAGCCTATATTTCCGTTTACCACATCCTTCTCACTCTCACAACCCATTTTCCTTTCCCTACTGAGGGTCCTAGAAGAGAGAACATTTTTTCTTCTCTGAAATATCAGGTGCTTTCAGAGTTATGCTGCTGATCACTCTTAATGTACTAGTGTAAAATATTTCTAATGAACATTTTACCCTGGACACAATGATTTTCATCATGCTCCTAAATGTATCTTCCTAAATAGAACTGAAAAAGTGAAGAATTGATAATTATGTTTTAAACCATCAGGCAGAGTTTAATAAATACATGTAGCTCAATGGTACACGTATATTTCTCAGCTCAAACCAGATGTTTAAGAGTGACCATCATTAAGACAACCGACCAGATGGAAGCCTTGAGAAGGCCTTCTCCCCTCTCACTTAATGCTCCACCATTACAGCATCCTATTTCATCTCAAAGAATACAGAGTTCTAGGGTCTTTAATCCACTGCCATCATTCTACACTAAGAAAAATCCTGCAACAACTTTAGAGTTAAATCATTTATTTTCCCTTTTAGTTCTTACTTTTATCTTTAGCCAGAAGCAAATTTTATGCAAGTATACTTATATTTGGATATATATATATGGATATATATATAGAGAGATATATATATAGAGAGAGAGAGAAAAAAAAACTAGAGAGAGAACATAACAAGATGAAGACAACTGTCCCCACTCACAGAACTTCTGGTAATACAGCTCTTTTTTGGAGCCAGTTTCAATACCACAAGCCCTTATGGATGAGTATAACAGAACTATCTACTCTGTCGCAATGGTGCCAAGGAGTTCCCAGTTGGTTATTCTAGGAGTTCTCTTCTTAAACTTTGCAGCCTTTTCTCCTTGCTACATGAAGTAAATTTTTGCATGAAGGAGACAGTGGTCCGATCCTGTTTGGAATTTTGGGACAACAGTGACATCAGTTAGGCAAAACTGTTGATTTAATATCACTGTATCACTGTTTTCCCGTTCATCATCGATTTGCTCGAGCGGGCCCCAGTAACATCTCCAGATGTCCTGTCTCATGCTAGTAGAGCCCAAGGCATCTGCTTGCTCCAGGAACATAAAGAGCCTCAATCCATTCCGGAATGAGGTCTATAATTGTTACTGGTATTTGGCATAATATCAAATACAACCGGGTAGCTTGCCAGGCTCTGCCATGCAGGTAGCATACTCTTGTAGGCATCTCTAAGTCCAGAATTTATTGATGAACCGCAGTGGCCACTTTGCGGCCCGTGAGCCGGGCGCTGATAGGCTGGTCTGCTGGGTGGAAGTCTGACGAGAGAGAAGTCTGGATGTGGAAAATGGAGGCCCTCATGGAGTGGGGGTCTTCTGGCTTGTTGTGAGGCTCTGCTGGGGTGGTGGGCCAGGGCTAGAACCCACCATCCCTCCCGGGGCGCCTCGTGAGCGGCTGGTCACAGGGAGAGCCAGTAGCAGCTCTGCCCCATGTCTGCGAGTCTCTGGACCAGCATACCTGAGCCGGATTTAAGAAAGACAGCTGCAGGGTGGAACTCCGATGAGCCAGGCGCTGATAGGCTGGTCTGCTGGGTGGAGGTCTGACGAGAGAAGATACGGATGTGGAAAATGGAGGCCCTCATGGAGTGGGGGGTCTTCTGGCTTGTTGTGAGGCTCTGCTGGGGTGGTGGGCCAGGGCTAGAACCCACCATCCCTCCCGGCGCCTCTTGAGCGGTTGGTCACAGGGAGAGCCAGTGGCAGCTCTGCCCCATGTCTGCCGATTTAATATGATGTGGTCAATTTCATTGTAGCGCTGTCCACCAAGAGATCCCCATGTCCAACATATCATTTCAGCCTTCTGGAACAGTGATTCACATGAATGGTCTTGGTGGATTTGATTAACTCAGATATTCTCTCACACTGTTTGTTCCATTCTAGGCCATGGGTCCCTATGTGGAATTCTTCAGCCAATCTTCTCTATCCTATCTTGGCATAAAAATTATCGACTATGACCTTATACAAGGTGTGATCTTCTTTATAGAACTCCTCCAGTTCCATGTAGAATTTCTCAATTTCTTCTTCCTTGTATGTGAATGTTGGTGCATAGACAAGGAAGATAGAAACTGCCGGCATTGGGCCACGTCTCTTCAAGTGCAATCATCCTATCGGGTTTGTTTTGTTAAGCATTCAAATGAATCAGTGCTCACGGCCAGGTTCGTGTTGAAAAGGACATCAGCAGCACTGACACCTCTTTCATCGCATGTTCCCAGGAACAGTTCTCTGGTGTCAAAAACTGCATGATGCGATTGACGCCATCTCATCTTGGTCATGTTGTACTTGATCTTTCACGCTTGCACCCATCAGGTCCTTGATATATGCTTGCAATGCCAGCATATGTGCATTGAAACTACAGACAGTCATTTTAGTTTTCTTCATTTGGCAGCCTAGTTTGGCCATGAGATTTTATCAGTCACTCCTTATTCAATCTTCTTAGTGCTACCATATTAAGGGCTCTTTCCAGGTGGGGGAAAAAACATTGTTATTACTGGTTTTGGCATATAGAATACACATTGGACAGCTTGCCAGGCTCTGCAGTGCAGGTGGTTTACTCTTAGTAGCTTGCTGGGCTCTCTGAAAGGGGTGGCTAGAATATTCTTCATAACTTGGAGTTAAATTATGTGGCCATGAAACCACCTTCACAGCTTCACGGCTTTGCTGATGACATTGTTCTAATGACAACAAACATGAGTCAAGCGACACAAATGCTGGCTGACTTCGACCAAGAATGTGGAAAGATAGGTCTACAGCAAATCTCAACAAGACAATGTTCATGAAAAATGAACTAGTTCCAGAGGCCCCATTCACTCTCAATGGAACAAACATCACTGAATGCAGCAGTTATGTGTACCTAGATCGATAACTCAACATGATGAATAACCTAAAATCTGAGCTGTGCAGGAGGAAGAGAGCGGCATAGAATGCCTTCAAGAACATCGAAGAATAGCTAAAAGGACAAAGAACCTCTGGCTCCAGGCACATCTCTTTGACTCCACCGTTCTCCCTGCATTAACATACGCCTCAGAGACCTGGGCCCTACAAAAGCAGGATGAGAATGCGATTCGGGTCTCCCAGAGAGGAATTGAAAGCTATGCTTGGAATATCATGCCTTATTCAAGTGAGAGAAGGAATCTGGAGTTCCAACTTCCCGTCCACCTTCCAGAATTAGGGACGGTGTCTTATTTGCCAAAGCATAGAAAATCAGATGGGCTGGATATGTAATGTGATTTGGAGACGACTGCTGGACTAGAGCCTTTACCGACTGAATCCCACAGGACGTCAAAAGATCATGTGGCCGCCCACCTACAAGATGGTCAGACTTCTTTGTCAAAACCTTGAACGAATGATTTGAGAATCTTCATATTCCTGAAGCAAGCAGATGCCATTGGGCTACACTGGCATATGATAGGGTCAAATGGAAACGTTACTGGCGTCCGCTTTAGCAAATTGAGGAATAATGGATGTCAAGTGATCAAGTGATCCACCGTTATTTAACTCCTGGAACTGCATACTCCACCACACACAGCGCCAGAAGACACCCCAGCACCACTGGGTGTGGTCACCAAATCCCCTCAAAAATAAGCAAAACTCCACATGAAGCCATGACAAAGAGCAAGCAATCTAGACTTGATGTTCTTACATCTTCAAAGACCAGGAAATGAAAGATATTAAATAAAGGAGACATTCCCTGCAGTGTTTAATGGATGAGGTGTAGGAGCAAAGTTCTGGGTGGTCATCACATATGTGCTTCTGTAATCACTTCTGCATTCCGATATGTAGGTGGAAAGGACAGCAAGTGGACCAGAAAACCAAACCGAAAATCTGCTGACACCAACTGCAAAAATCTAACCCTACTGTCCATCTTCTGAAAAGATCAGTTAAGTGAGCCAAGTCCTATGTGCTTCAGAACCTCCTGGGAACTTTGTGAAGACACAGATTACTTGAATTACTTATTAGACGGGACAAATGAGTTTTTTTTTAAACAGGATCTCTAGATTAGTTTCAACCATCAGTCCGCTGACCAGAGCTGGTCTGCTGAAATTCTCTGTTGATTCTTGAAAAAATGAAAAACCTATTGTTTGGATCACTTTAGTAATGACACTGTAAGAGCAAGGTGCAAGTACTGATATGAAGTAGTCTAAGTATAGTGAATTTTATTTCTGCCTTGGTGTTTTGTGAAACGTTGTCCTATTTTCAGGTGTCTGTACATGTACGAAGGTTGAAAACCACTATCCCATATTGTTGGAAACTGCTATGCTAGATTACTGCTTTAGGTAACACGGGATACACAGTTTATTATTTTGAATATGTTTTTATCGATTGCTCTATCCACAATACTTCTATTTCCTCTTTTCCCTGCACACAGAGAAGACATTATTGAACAAATTTGAAACATGTCTCTCTCTTTCTTCCTATCTCTCTCTATATATACATATATATCCATTTCCATATATAAGTGTATATACTTGTATATATAATATTATATACACACACACCAAAATGTTCGTATCAGGTACTCTATGATGCAAATCGAATACCCAGATTTTAGTTCATAAATAAATAATAATTTAATAATTAAATTGGTTTAGAGCTATGAGAGCCATAACAACCTTCTCCTTAACTGAAACATAAGGGAAATGCCAGGTGGGATCCTCAATGGCCAACCACAATCTCTGACTTCTTGAAATTTCTTCCTCTAAGCAAAAGCTAGCACTGTCCTGTCAAAGTATGTTTTGACCCTTAACTTGGCCTTTTCTTAGGTGTCTGTCATATTGATACCAATTTTTTTTGGTTCCTTGACATGAGTCTTAAATTTAAACCTGTCATCAGGGGCTGTAGGGATAGACCACTGTTTTTAAAGTGTTTTACACTTTCTCTAGAGATACTTCTGAGATATGTTAATGGGAAATACTTCTTAATATTTTTCCCCCAGTATGTTCAGATATGATTCTGGTCAATATCATTTTGGTAATATACAAACACCTCTGTGTTACTAGTTTCATAATACTGTCCACCATTTATAACAAATTTTAAATTGGTCCAAGTTATTAGGTTAACGTTGTTCTCACTCAAGTTCATTTCCTAGTGGGATAAAATGCCATATGAGAATCATCCACGTTGGCAGCATAGAGAGGTGCTCTATTTATATATCTGAACCACAGTACCAGCGTGTCTGAAAGCAAAAGACCCCAAACACAACAACGAAACTTGAAAGCTAACCTGTCAAGAAGGTGGGCTGAAGGTGGAAAGGAAACTGGGGACTAGACGGAGGAAGATTGAGTCTGGTTATGGGCTTCCCATTGGAATACTTTACACCTGAAACAACTTTATAAATCGCAGTGCCTCAATAAAAATTAAGGGACAAAGAAAAGAATCATCGATAGCCATAGATATTTCCTTTTCAGGGGAGAGAGGCCTTGGCCTATCACCAGCTGGGCTCAGGGTGTACTCTTATCTCTGTGCTCAGAGGTCCCTCCTGGCAGTATTCAGGACAATGATGTGAAGTGGACAGGCAGGCAAGGCTTACAAAGTGCCGTACCCACTGTACTACCTCTTCGGCCCCTGAAGTAGTTCCTTTTGTGTTATCTTACATGGTAGAATTGAACTAACAAGAGTTGAAACAAACTCGAGACTCTCTGCATGATCATTTCTGCATTCATCTCCCTTTGCTCTGCCAGAGTCACTCTTTCCTGCCAAACACAGCCAAAACCCAAAAGGCAACTCCAGCGCAGGTCTGATAATAAGAGCTGCTTCCCAGAGCTATTTGCATTTTCAAAATGCATTGGTGGTGCACTAAATGTAAAAATTCATCTTGACTTTACACACAGCCTTCTCTCTCCTTTCCTTAACAGAAGGCCGTGGTGGAGACCAGACATCCCAAATCTCCTTGAAAGTCTAAGGTGGGTTACAGTAAAGGTTTCTAAAATGTTCAGGAGTGTGAGGTCATTATAGTTTAGAGACCACGAAACACAACTACATGGCAACACTAAGCAGAGAAACAGGCAAGGGATATTTTCCACACTTAAATTCATTGAATCATTTGAGTATACAAAAATAATACTTTGGGGTTAAAGAGATAGAACAGTGGGTAGGGCATTTGCCTTGCACATGGCCCACTTAGGTTTGATACTAGCACCTCATCGGGTCCCCTCATCCCCACCAGGAGTGAGCCCTGAGTACAGAGCCAGCAGTGAGCCCGTATTGCTCTGTGTAACCCCTAAACCAAAACAATAAAAATACTTCAATTCATATTATTCTCAGAGGAAGGCACAGATTCATAGACGGAAAGTTCATAAATTTGCACTTAATTAATTTACACTAATAGACTGGTTACTAATAATAGTCCAGAACTAATAGTCAGAACTTGTAACAGCCAGCACTAAGAACTGAGTCTTCTAACCTGCTTTGGGTTATAAGCTTGAATAATCTTGTCTGGTTAGTTGGAAACCTACCTCTTAATGATTTCTTTTCTTTTCATTTTTGCACAGATATTAGTGTTTAATAGAGTACATAAATGTCTGGGAAGTTCTTTGTTTATAAAAAAATGGGTCAAAAAGGGTTATGAGCATCATAGATTATTATTGTGGTTGAAAGCATTTTGAAATTTATTATGAACATAATACAGTTGTCGATCTTTGGTTCTGTGCACTTGAAAGATTCAATAAGAAAAGGCGACCAAAGCACTTTTGCACTTTCAAACATGACTCTATAACGAATCCTACATGTTATAAATCAAACTTAATGGCTTACATTTTAGAGATAGCATTTTATGAAGAGTCTCAGCCCCCGGATTACAAGTAGATATATACAGGCAAAATTCAAACCTCTGTTTATCTCGATTGGCCCTGATTAAAAACTTAGTAACGTTCACTCTTAGCCTCCAAATACATTTGGTGTGCCAAGCACTGTAGATACATTGTCTTGTTTGATTCATTTTTTAAATTTTTTTTAGGATATTAGATCAATGAACTGTGATTTATTTATACTAAAAAGTAGTATAACATGATGAACTGTCCATATGCAGAAATATGGAGGAATGTTAAGACAGCATGTTGAATTCAGACACAGAAGAATACATGCTGTACGGATCCTAATTACATAAAGTTTGATAAGAAGAAAAAATGAATCAATGGTGACATGTCCCACCCCCCAAAAAAAAAAGACTGTTCAACTTTTCTGGGAAATGGTACAAAGAAAATGATGGAAATGTTATGAATTTTGAGCTGAATGATAGTTTAACACACACAAAAGACATATTTTTCAAGGTGTGTGTGTGCTAAAGATTTATGGACTTCAAATTATTTCACAAATACATCACTCAGACATGAAAATCATTATCCACAATTTTCTTCTTTCCCCCTCCTCTTTGTTAATCTATTTTACATAGGTCATAAAAACAATTTAATCATATCCCCCTTCTCAGAGTGAAAATACTGAGATACCTAACTTTGCCTTTTGCGAGTTCAGAATGTTCTAACTTCAAAACCCACACATCTGTCTCTGGGCCACTCTGCTACTATAATTAGAGTAGAGACAATATGAATAATTTAATTGGGCTCATTGGTAGGTATTTTTCCTGCTAGTTATCAGTTCTTTACTACATACCTGATTAAGAAGGACAAACTTTGCTTCCAATGTTGTTTCTCAAGCAATTTGCATTTATTATCCAGGCCCAGAGGGGACAATGACCTTCCCCCTATCTTTCCTGTTTAGAACTATAAAACCAATAAAGAAGGTTTGAGATATGACTTATAAAATTTGTTATTATTATTAGTATAACAATTATTTAAGTAGCTTATAAGAGCTGGTCATTAAGAAACTGCCAGTGGAATTTTTATCAGAGATAAAAAAAAACAACCGAAATTCCATGAATGACCAGAAGCTCCTTAGAAGCATCAACATGCATAAAGAAATACTTAGTGATGGATAACTAGCTAGCAGCTTATTTATAGTATGAACTGAACTGCTATTTAGTTACAGCATTAATAGCGATGTTGATACATTCCATGAACTTTGTTGCTTCACAAATTTATGCATAGATTATATGCAAATATTTTAATGACTGTGGAAATAAGGGAAGAGTATTGTGGGGTGGGTTATTATTTTAAAATAAAATTTAGGGGCTGGACCGATAGCCCAGCAGGTAGGGCATTTGCCTTGCACGCGACCGCCTATGCCAGCCAGGTTCAATCCCGGCATCCCATATAGTCCCCCAAACACCGCCAGGAGTAATTCCTGAGTGCAGAGCCAGAAGTAACCCCTGAGCATCGCGGGTGTGACCCAAAAAGCAAATGAATAAATAAATATAAAATAAAATTTGCTTTAGGCTTCTTGAAAGTATAAAACAATTGGGAAAGCTAAAGTTTATGCAAAATTCATTAGATGTCAAATATCATCACTATTTTATGTGTAGAGTGTCTGTCTTGTAGTTAAATGATATATTTTGGTGAGGAAATTCTGTTTTTTAAAACCTATAAAGCTACATTCTCTAAGACCACCTAAAGCAGTAAAACATAAGTATGTTTCTTGCTTCTATTTTTAGAGAATATGATTAAAAATATAATTTGCCTAGCAACCTCAAGATAGGTGTTTCTATGCACATTATTTAAAACTAACTTTAATCATAAAAAGTCAAGTATAAGAAAGATGAAAACTGTTTTGCCAAATACCTCTTCAGATATCAAGCTGTTAAGATATCTTGGATACTGATGTAACTCTCTTAAAGAGATTTTCAAACGCATCCATAAGTTTGTATTTTCAGCAGAAATTCAGATTGAAACTAAACCTTACATTCCTAGATTCCATAATTAGGCTAAACTAAATGGAATAAAATTTAACAGAAGGTTTTATTATCTAAAAGCACCCTGGGCATTTTTTCTCATAAAAGCCTCTTGTTCTAACTTTATATTCTTGGGAAGAATGTTTTCGTGTTGATTTATCTATCCATTGTTTATAGAACTTCCAAGTTTACATTCTAAATAAACAAAGTTACCTCTTGCCTTGATCTTCCTTCTTCTGATCTTTATTGCCAACCCCCAACCCTGTCACCAATGCAACAAGACGATCCATCCCTCATCTCTACTGATGGCTTCTTAATGCCCTCACGGGCTCCAGGTGACCCTTCCTCACAAACAAATTGCGTTCTTTTATAAGCTGCTGTTCAACATTTTTAGCTTAAGAATGTACTAGCTATATTGCGTTTGCTATGTATAAAGGCACATCAACCAATTTTATTCTCTAACGTATGAATCACACAAAATACTACACAAACATTCAGATTTGAAGATATTAGTGTCATCAAATTTTTAAATACTTTTGCAGTTTTACTGAACTTGAATTTTGCAATTATAACTAGATCATATTTTAAATTTCACTCTACATCATAGTATAT